>MUZK01003735.1:0-15753 GCA_003013055.1 Juglanconis sp. DMW523 | reverse complement strand
AAACCTGCACCATATGAACCAGCAGTTGGCAATAAATGGTCTTCTATGCTGACGAGACCTGATGTACTCACACTCTACGAGGTCGGATCACTTGCCAGTTGCATGTTGGCAGGCAATCCCCCCTTCTTGATCATCCTGTAGGACCCCCCCCTTCTCTCCTACCTACCAGGCGGCGCTCACCACCTCGCTGTCGGCTCCCACAAGCCTGCTCGTATGGTTTCTCGTTGGCACATCGCACACAACGGTGACTGATGCAGGGACGTCTGTTTAGTTGTGACGACCTAGGTGAAAGTATCAAAGGGAAGCGCCGCGTAGCTTCTTCGTAGGACTCCAGCGTATTCGTTCACGGCACCCCTCAGCAGAGCCTTCCTCTCCTCTCCTCCCCTGGTCGGGAAAAGCAGCAAAAGCCCGCCCACACGAAGTCACGAATACACGATACCAGTTTCATCTTGAGTCACATCACGCTCGCCAGCTCGTTCATTGTCCTGCATGTCATACTGGCCATATACAGACTAATTCGCATGTGCACGCACGCAGTCCACAAATGCTTTTTCTCAATCAAGCTCTTTTATATAGCCCCGAACTCCCGACTCATAACCTCCGATATGTCACAGCCCGGCGCAAACCCCAGATTTGCCATGAACTGCGGGTCTGCATCCACCCGGTCGATGTAATCTATCGACGAGAGGTCGTCCAGCAGCGCATCGTAGTCCAGTGAGCCCGCGCTAAAGCTCTCGCGGTGGTGCATAATATTTCCAACTGGTCTCCCGCCAGGTTGCAGGGCCCCTGTCCCCCGGGGGCCAGGGCCACCGTGCATTATGTTGGGGGCGTCGAGCATGTTCATGCCGCCGGTGCCTGCTGCTGCGGCACTGGGATTGAGGCCCTGCGGGGTGAGGGGGGGCTTAGATGAAGAGAAGGTGCCCATCATGAAGGGCGCGTTGGGCTGCGGTGGATATTGCTTTGGCAGGAGGGTAGGGGTCCGGAGAGCGTTGCCCACTGGGAAGATGTCGGACGGTGTTCGGGTGGTAAGACTCGTGACTGTATGTGTGGACAAGGAAGCCATGGGTATGTCAGAGGCACCAGTCACCTTCGACTTGGCTGATGCAGGACGGACTGAATCGTTTTTGGAAGGCATCCAGATGGACATCAACGTGTCCTGGACAATCTGCCATCTATCCCTGCTCTGTGGACGGAGGTCGTTGAAACTACGATGCTGGCGCATCATGTTCAAGCAGCTGGAAAAGAAAGGCGGGGAGCCACAAGCGCCGAACTGGGCCAGGTATTGATCGACTGACTCCAGAATCAAGGTACATGGCGACTCGTCGGTGGAGTCGAGGATCGCACCCACCCACAGGAACAGTATCCGCAGGACATAAGCAGACGGTATGGTGACTGAGCTGGAATCTCTCGAGACGATGAAGCTGGCAAAAGGGAGGCGAGGCTTAATCGTCTGGTGTAAGAACATCACAGCCTCGGAGGGGTGCTCTGTAGGCAGAAGACCGTTCTGTCTCTGCAGTGTTCGTTTCCTCGTGAACTTAAAAACGTCGTACAACTGGTTAAACGTGGTCAGGGAGTATGCTGGACTCCGTGAGGACATGCGGGAATTGGGACCGAATCCTTCACACGGTGCCCACGGTTGCCACTCGTCCAGATTGTCTTCGGGTATGCTCATGCCCTCGATGATTCCCGCGGTCTCGAGACTCGGCATGCCTCTTCGATGCACCGAAATGAGAGTGTCGAGAATGTAGCATCCCATCAGCACTGCTGTGGCCCTCCTCGAGGATCGCTCGTCGTTGCTGTGGAGCTCAGACACATCTAGGGCAATGCGGTGTGCGAGGCCGACCAAAATCCAGGCACAGGTCTTCCTTCCTTTCCCAACATTGATGAGTGCTAAAAGCAACAGTGCTCTTGCATGCTGGATCTCAAAGTCCCCGTCCTCCGAAGGCACCAACCTTCTCGCGATGTTGTATATGTCATCCGGGCAGAGAGATGGGTTCTCAGTGGATGTAACTGAGTTCGGGTTCGCACTCGCGGCATCCTGGTAGGCAGCCAAAGCCATGGCAGCCCAGAGCTCAGCATGAGCAGCAGAGGCAGGGACCAGCTGCTGGATATCGAGGCCAGTTTCTGGGTATAAATAGACCGTCTTCAGGAGGTCCTGCTTCTCCAAGATGGGGTACCAGCAATGGGTATAGCCGAAGTAGATGTCGACCAGCCTCCAGTGATTCGAGGGTAGCCTGATGATGTTGGGCACCGTCCTTGGCCGGTTCGAACCGTCGGCAGGTCTCGAGGAGAGGCCATTGGCAGAAAGTGAGGCACCCTGCGCAGGCGTCGAGCCCTGGAGCGTCCGGGGCGTCCTCTGGCTTAGCCCAATCTCGCTTTCCTCGTCGTCAGAAGGCGACGACTTGTCCACCCGCGACTGCGTTGCATCGCCGCCGGACAAGATGCGGTCAATCTCCCTGTGTACCTTGCTCCGCCTCCACCGCTTGTGCAGTCGATTGGCCTTATCCGAGTCCTTGCCCACGAGCAGATTCTGGCCCTGACCGCCCTCGTGCAGCAACAGATTCTCAAGAGCCTCCTCGCAGCCGGGGACCTTCTCGAACAACCATGCCAAGGCTACCTCCAAGGTCTTGATGTACCCGGTCTGGACGCCCCTCTTCTTGGGGTTGGCGGCGTAGGTGCATGGACGGTTCTGGGAGACGCAGGGGAAGCACAGCGGCTGGATGCCGTCGCACTTCTCCCGCGCAGCGCGACACTGGTCACAGGCCCTCGAGACCCGTTGTCGCTTGGCGGGGGCAGCGACGCTGGATGTGGCAGGACTCGCGTCAGTGGCATTGGGATTGTCGGCCTCGGAAGTGGTGGAGGGGGCGGTGGTTGTGATCTTTCGCTTCGAAGGCATCGCAACTTCTTTCCAAGGTCGTGCGGGGTCTCAGCTCAGGTCATCATCTGGCCCATTATGATTACGATTGTCTCCTTGTCGCTCATGAATCAGGCATGGCCAGTGGGTGCTTGGAGCTGCGTAACTGTTGATCCGCAGTACGACAAGGCGTAGACAGCGGTCGGGGGGGGGGAAGCGATGGTGGTGTTTTGCTGAAAGGCATTCATCCGAGGCGGGCAGATAGTGGAAGGGTTGAAGTCCGGGGAAGGAATTGCATTGCAGCACCGGTAATTGGCGCATTATGGGGGTATGTAGGCTTCAGTGGGGGGACTTTGGGGAGAATCTGGGGAACAGTCGACTGCTGAATGGTGGAATGCGGGGAATCTCGCCCACCTGCTTGCCAACTTTCTAGAGCATCGAGGTCTGCCAGGGAAGGGGCCATCCGTAGGGACAGGGGGCGGGTAAATACTTAGCCCCGCGCCCCAAGAATTCAGTCACACACACCTCCAGGTTGGAGCGTTCCCGTCTTGGCGGCTGAAGGGCAACCGCTTGTGGTTTTCTCCCGGCCAATCTGACGCTAGACAATGTCACTTCTCGACAGCTGGGGACTGACCATACCAACAAGGACCGGGACGAGAACGACTTGGGTGGGACTCGATCTTCGTCAGGTCATGCTCTTGGAGTTGTTCTAGGATGCGCGCGCAACCCGGCATGACTGCAGTTCAACATCCAAGATAACCCCAGAGCACGGTCGAACAGGTCCAACAGACCCAGGCGCTGCTGCGTCTTGTACGGAAGCCTGTCTCGCCGTCAGTCCATCACCATACGATCCGTTCGGTCTCTTCCCGGCCTACCCTCGAGAAACGAGACAAGATGGCTTCTGCTGTAGCTGGCCAGAAGCGCAACTTCTCTGCCATGGCTTCGGAGTGGGAGGATGGTCAGCACGAACAGAGATCGAGACACCAAAGCCCCTCCTACTCGAACGGTCTCACTCGACATGCTGGTGGTCCAGGAGCCATCTATCAGCCCTCGCCGCACGCCTCGAATCACTCGTCGGCAAGAGGTGTGTCATGGTCCTCCTACTCTCCCCAAGTGTTCCCTTCGTGTCTGACGTTCAATCCAGCCTCCCGCTCTGCGCCCAGCTCTCCACGCCCCGGCTCCGACTTCTCCTCCATCAGGATGTTCGACCCCGACGCCTCCATCGTCCTCACCGGGATCAGGGGCGCCGGTAAGTCCACCCTGGCCATCATTGCTTCCAGTGCTATGAAACGAAAGGTCATGGATGCGGAGAGAGCTTTCCAGGAGACCACCGGTCTGCCAAGTCCCGCCTACAAGAGACAGCACGGCTTGGCCGACTACCATAGCCGGCAGACCCAAGTGCTGCAGGACCTATTCCACCGCCATCAGAACAATACCATCATTGTGTGCTCGTGGATGGAACGCAGCGTGCAGGCCATACTCCGGGACTACAGCAACAAGACGCCCATCATCTATGTCGTCCGAGACTCCAAGGCTATTAAAGAACATCTTCGCGTGCCCGATGACGCGAGGTTGAAGGGCCTACTGGACGCGAGTGGCCTGGTCTTCCGGCGTTGCAGTCATTTTGAATTCTTCAACGTCTCCGAGGACTTGAAGAAGAAGAACAAGGCAGACTCCTTGGACGGTCTCATCACCGAACTCGACGAGAGATCTCCTGCCCCGTACCTGACCCTCAAGAGAGCTGAACGTCACTTTCTCAAATTTCTGTCGCTCATCCTACCAAAAGGGACGATCCCCTTCATTGAATCCGCCTTCCCTCTTGCCGCCATCCCGACCGAAGACAGGCGCTTCACCTATGCCGTGTCCATTCCTCTATCGGTCTTGCTTGCCAAGCATGTGGACATTGAAAACATCGAGACCGGCGCTGACGCTATCGAAGTCATCATAGACGATCTGGTCCATCCCTCCTACCGACCCAACGGAGCGCACATCAGCCCTGAACATGCGGGTGAAATAAGTCGTGTCATGGGCGATATCAGACGCAATACGGTCATTCCTATACTTTACCATGTGGTCTTTCCCGAGTCAGCACTTCGGGACGAGGCATGGAAGTCCTTGTATCTGGAGTATTTGCAGCATGGACTACGCCTGGCTGCCGAATATATGACGGTCGATCTAAGACTCGAAGACGCTTATGTTGCTCATCTACGCATGACCAAGGGGCGGTCCAAGCTCGTTGGGAACTTGCAGCATACCAGAGTACCAGCACCATCCTGGAAAGACCCATCATGGATTTCATACTATCAAAGGGCCCGGAATCTAGGCTGCGATCTTGTTCGCTTCACACGCGTCGCCGAGAACCACCCGGAGAACTTCGAGATCGCGCATCTGCAGACCAAGGTGGAGGACCTCGGGGAGCCCAGGCTGCCTGTTGTTGCTTACAACACAGGGAGGAAGGGGAGGAACTCGGCTTGCTTCAACCAGGTGCTCACCTCGGTCCTCCCAGCCGGCACGATCGCGACAGAAACTGGCTATGATATCGACGCACACAGCCCACAACCTTGCATTACGGCGCTCAAGATAACAGAAGGTCTCTACTCTTCCTTCGTCTATGATCCAATGAAACTCTACGTTATTGGTGGAGATGTTTCGCACAGTCTGTCACCCGCGATGCACAATGCAGCCTTGGCTGCCTGTGGCATACCTCACAATTATCAGGCGTATCCTACCTCCTCTATCCGAGGCATTCATGACCTCGTCATGGACCCCCAGTTCGCTGGCGCATCCATCGGCCTCCCATTCAAAGTCGAGATCATCAGCATCACTCACTCGTTGAGCAAGCACGCTAAGGCTATTGGTGCCGTGAACACATTGATACCCATCCGTGCTTTGGACGACAATGGTAATGTTCCTCAGGATGCCCGTCTCTTCCACTGTCGCAACCGGGCGGGTCCTATCAAAGCCCTATACGGGGAGAACACAGACTGGATCGGCATCAGGGCCTGCATTCGCCGAGGTCTCTCCCCGGCAAACGCGGTGCGATCGAGCAGTTGCGGGCTGGTCATAGGTGCGGGTGGTATGGCCAGGGCTGCCGTCTATGCGATGCTTCAGATGGGAGTCAAGAACATTTGCATTTTCAACCGCACGTAAGTTTGGAGATCTGGCATACGTCAATTGTCCCTCGATGTCTTTCCCGGTTTTGCTTGCTCCCACCGTCGCTGACTTGATGCTATAGCTACGCAAATGCTGAGAAGCTTGTCGCTCATTTCACGAGACTACTGGCGAGAGATGACCTCCCCCTCTTTGGCCCGGAATCCAATATCGAGACCCGCTTCCACGTGCTGAAGACCAGAGATGATGCATGGCCGGAGAGTTGGCGCCAACCAACGATGATCGTTTCCTGCATCCCGGGCGGCAATCCGGACGCGAACTTCACCCTGCCCCCACAATGGTTGGGAAGCCCCACAGGCGGTGTGGTGGTCGAGTTCGTGTACAAGACACTTCACACGCCCATTCTAGCTCAGAGTCACCAAGAAGCACATCGAGGTTGGGTCACGATGGATGGTCTCGATATTCTCCCCGAGCAAGGTTTTGCGCAATTCGAACTGTTCACGGGCCGACGCGCACCAAGAAGATTCATGAGGCGAGAGGTCTTCAGAGCGTACACGGATGAGAAGGGCCGGTCCAATCTGGCCCACTTGCAACCTAGATTGGATGATATTGTGGAGCAGGAGCCATAAGGGAAGATCTGGGGTAAGGAAAGTTTGGACGTACTATGTACCTCGTACATACTACTATGGTAGTACTTACATAGTAGTACTGTGGTTTGTAGGAACATGTGCCCAGGTCTTGCCGAGGCTGCATGAAGCAAATGCACTCACAGCCTTGACAAAACGGCCAGCAGCTCCACCAGCATCGCCCACGACGACAGCAAGCCAACACATGTTCGGTCGCCGGATGGCTGGAGGGTTGTTGGAGGGGCAGAGACGACGGAAGGGGATGCTGAAGCAGACTTTGCGGTTCGCTTAGGCAAGGGTGGGTGTCGACATGCGAGGTGCCAATAGATCACTTTCCCAGGATGACAAGACAATAAGTAAGCAATGTGTGTCTTTGTCGGCGAGAAGACGTCGTTCTGGTTTATCCGGTCAACAGGGCTGCGGTTAAGTTTTCTTCCTGGACGGCATGGTAAGAACCAAGGAAACCAGGCATCACCATGCATCACCACTGATTGATGCTTGGTTCGCGTCGGGCTACTACGAACTATGGTAGTAGTGTACTATGCTACTATGGCAGCTACTGATCAGCTTGAAACCCCCCAACCCGGCAGCCCTGCAGCCCAGTCGGGCCAACCCCAGAACTTGCACGCACGCCCCACACACATCGGCAAGCTAGCTGGCGGGGAGGACAGGGGGGGATGGGAAGGGCCGTTACGCTTGGAAGGACGCCCGCAGACGCCTGCAGACGCCTGCAGACGCCTGCAGACGCCCCAAATTTGGCACCGAGTCAGGGCGGGATGCCCGGGGGCATTTCGTCTTTAGCTACAGGTTCAATTCTCATCCGAGAACGAACGAAAGACACCGAGGACAAGCCACAGTTGAGAAGGGCTCGGGTAGGGGTATACCCCACGACCGGGGCTCTGCAACTCTGGGGGTCTTCCCCGTATTTTGCAATCTGCCCCGTGGGGAGTTCATAAACTCGAGGATACCGACGGGATGGGTCCGCAGGTTCGCCAGACAAGCCGCTGGCTGTGGGCCCTCTACACAGTACATGTAGTGTACATCCCAATGTGTTGACACTCTGGGCGGAGAGAAAAATCTGCATATATCAATCGTCCCTGCCGTCCTTTGACTCATCCCTGGTCCTCGGCCAACTCTTCACGTCTCTTCTTCATCTTGCACCAGTCTGAACAAGACACTCGCCTCCACCAAGATGACCCTCCTAGCCCTCAAAGAAGACCGGCCCACGCCGCGCGCCGTCTACAACTGGCGCGTCTACGCCTCGGCCGCCGTCGCCTCCTTCGCCTCGTGCATGATCGGCTACGACTCCGCCTTCATCGGCACCACCATCTCGCTCACCTCCTTCCAGTCCGAGTTCGGTCTCGACAAGCTCTCCACCGACAAGCTCAACCTCATCTCCGCCAACATCGTCTCCGTCTACCAGGCCGGCGCCTTCTTCGGCTCCCTGTTCGCCTATGTGTCGTCCTACTTCCTCGGCCGCCGCAAATCGCTCTTCGCCTTCTGCGCCGTCTTCATCCTCGGCGCAGGCCTCATGCTCGGCGCCAACGGCGCACGCGGCCTGGGCCTCATCTACGGCGGCCGCGTGCTCGCGGGGATCGGCGTCGGGGGCGCGAGCAACATGGTGCCCATCTACATCTCGGAGCTGGCGCCGCCGGCTGTGCGCGGCCGGCTGGTGGGCATCTACGAGCTGGGCTGGCAGATCGGGGGGCTGGTCGGGTTCTGGATTAACTACGGCGTCAACACGACGATGCCGTCGAGCCACGAGCAGTGGATCGTGCCGTTCGCCGTGCAGCTGATCCCCGCGGGTCTGCTGCTGCTGGGCGCGGTGTGGATAAAGGAGAGCCCGCGGTGGTTGTTGAGCAAGGACAGGCGCGAGGAGGGGCTGAGGAATCTGTGCTGGATGCGGAATCTCAGCGCGAGCGATATTTACATCGTCGAGGAGGTCAGTTTCATTGATGAGGAGCTCGAGCGGTATCGCCTTGAGGTGGGTGCCGGGTTCTGGAAGCCATTCTCCGCGCTGCGGCAGAGCAAGGTGCAGTGGCGATTCTTCTTGGGGAGCATGTTGTTCCTGTGGCAGAATGGGAGCGGGATCAATGCTATCAACTACTACTCACCGACCATCTTTAAGAGTATTGGGGTTACGGGGACGAATGCGAGCTTGTTGACGACGGGGGTGTTTGGGTGCGTCAAGACGGCATTTACGTTCGTCTGGCTGCTGTGAGTCTTTTCCCCTCTAAATCTATCCCCATCTACCGCATAGAAGGCTAACTGGTTGCCAACAGCTACCTCATTGACCACCTCGGCCGCCGCAACCTCCTCATGTTCGGCGCCATCGGCGGCTCGCTGTGCATGTGGTACCTGGGCGCCTACATCAAGATCGCCGACCCGACGAACCACCCCGCCGCCGACGGCAAGCTCTCGTCCGGCGGCATCAGCGCCATGTTCTTCTTCTACCTGTGGACGGCCTTCTACACGCCGTCGTGGAACGGCACCCCCTGGGTCGTCAACTCGGAGATGTTCGACCAGAACACACGCAGCCTGGGCCAGGCATCCGCCGCGGCGAGCAACTGGTTCTGGAATTTCATCATCAGCCGCTTCACGCCGCAGATGTTCGAGGCGATGAATTACGGCGTGTACATGTTCTTTGCGAGCCTGATGCTGCTGAGCTGCGTGTTTGTGTTCTACCTGGTGCCCGAGACGAAGGGCATCCCGCTGGAGGCGATGGATAGGTTGTTTGTGGTGCGCCCTGTGCGGCGGGCGAACACGCTGATCATGGACGAGTTGCGGTTGCAGGATGAGGAGTTCAGACGGGCGGCGGGGGATGTGAAGTTGAGTGAGGATGGGAAACCCGGGGTGAGCCAGGTGGAGCAGGAGGCACCAGAGAAGTCTGTGTGAGGCTGAGGGGGAGGGCGAGGTCGGGCATACGTACTGTATGATGTACATACCTAATGATACCATGGGGGATAAGGAGGACATATTGGAGCATGCTCGTTCCATTTCATGACTGGTCTGTCTATTTCTGTTTATTATTAACGCAATATTTCAGATGTAATACGCTGCAATGAGAAATGATCTGTCATGAAAGAGTCCCGGTCAGCAGACCGGCATATAAACAAGAGACAAGTCGGCCACTGTCCCCGTCAGCCGGATCCCGGCTGATATACAATCACCGCACTGCAAACCTTGGAAACCCAACACTCTAGAGGGGCTTGTGGGCCAGGGCACAGACTCAAAGAGGAACAATGTTTAGGAGGGAGACTGCAGAAATTCGTGGAAAGCTACTCAGTAGTCCACCACTTGGCGAGGCATTCCGTCTTCAAGCCGCATTTTGGCAACGTCTTATGACTCGTGGCCCAAAGCATGACTGAACAATGACCCGTCAACGGTTCCCTCAGACCAGTTCTTGCAAAGCTGCCGCGCCAGGCTGCGCAACAGATTCGGGTACTGCGTACTGGGACTCCCCAAGCCCCGTCGACAGCATGTTGAAGTTCCCTTACATCTCGCCCATCCAGGCCTTGACATCCTTGAAGCCCTGCTTGTCCCCATAAGCACACCTTCGTGCCCTTGTGTTTGAGCTTCTGAATAACCTTCCCACGGCGTCACTAGTCCCATAGCGTGCTCACGCAGGAACACGGGGAAAGAAGATTCTTCCGTAGCCTCCGCTTGATGTGGGAAATCTAAAAAGCCGACCGCAGTGGATCGTCGACGATACTGATGATGACCCTCCTTTACTTGAAGTCCCCGTCCCCCCAAGGGAGAAATGAGACGAGGGCGAAAGGACAGATATTTGCAGGGAATAGATAGATAAATCGACAGAGACCGTAAAGGAACACCACTCTAGTATCTCGCTTGATATACGTCTGTAAGACGGGAGACTTTCCAAGCGAATAAATTCTGTCACACGAAAGGCCCAGCAGAAGATCGACCTCCGGATGAGGTCGTCCCGGTCAGGAGGACGATTTCTTCAACGTGACCTCGACAGACAACAAGGGCCAAACTTGCATGTGAAACTGTGCACACAATATATACCTAGACGCTGTTTATGTCTACAGGGCATGACCGTCGGACTCCACCCAAAGACGCTTTGCCTAGGGGGAAAAGAAGAAGAAAGAGAAGCTGCAGAGGACTCAAGCCTAGGATTGCTGCGCCTTCGCCCTCAGGGCCACCTGCCTGTAAATCTCCTCCTTGACCTCCTTGACCGGCAGACCCTCGGGCTCCCGTCCCGTCCAGTACCGATCCTGCTCGATGCCCTGCCAGATCAGCGCCTCCGTGCCCAGAATGACCTTCCAGCCGCTGTCCTCGGCCAGCTTGCCCAGCAGCGTGAACGGGCTCGGGTTGTAGCACATCTCCAGCATCGCGCCCTTGTGCTCCTTCTCGCACAGGAACACCTCGGTCACCGCGCGCGCCTGCCTCTCGGCCTCGCTCACGGGTGGGAGGTCCGGCACGCACGCCACGATAGCGCCGCACGCCTCCAGCGCCCTGGCCTGCGCGACCGTCGCCACGTGCAGCAGCGGCGCCTCCTCCTCCTCCTCCTCCTCCTCCTCCTCCTCTTCACCGCCATCGGGCTCCGCCGCGGCGGCGGCGGCGGCGGCGGCGGCGCACTCGGCGATGACGGCGTCGACCTCGGCCTTGTCGCGGTTGACGAGGTAGATGGTGGTGGCGCCGAGCCAGCGGCGCAGGGCGTAGACGGCGGAGCGGGCGGCGCCGCCGCCGCCGATGACGAGGGCCGGGCGGCCGCGGAAGACGGCGGCGTGGTCGGCGGGGGCGATGTTCTGCAGGAAGCTCTCGCGCACGCCGACGACGTCCGTGTTGGTGCCGCAGAAGAGGCGGCGGGTGCCGGTAGGCGAGGCCGGGTCGGGCTCGTCGCGCAGGTAGAGCGTGTTGCAGGCGCCGACGGCGCGGCACTCTAGGGTCAGCTCGTCGAGGTGCGGGATGATGGCGACTTTGTGGGGCATTGTTACGGATGCGCCTGGGAGGGGGTTTGGGCTGTTAGGACTGTGGTTTCTTTATGGAAAGAAAACTAGGTATCCTTACCGTAGAATTTGGGATCTTGTCGGAGCTTGAGGAAGAGGTCCATGTCTGTTGAGTCTAGCCGGATCTGCGCCCAGTTGAGCCCGAGGTTCCGGTAGACGACGTCGTGAAGTAAGGGGGACATGGAGGCGGCGAGCTTCTGTCCGAAGAGGTAGCCATGGCGGTCAAGGTGGTCTACTTTTGGTAGTGATGACTGCTGTGATTGCAGATGTGTTATGTGTGCGGAGGATGGTTTCTTGGTGGTTGTCACGGTGGTGGCCATCTTGCTGTTTTGGTGTCCCGCAGCCTCGGGATCCCAAAAATATTGAGAGAGAAGGTATGATGATGTGGCTTTGGTGTTCAAACGATCATATACTAGAATGATAGGAGACGGATGAGAGAGATGGATGAGAGTAAGTATGAGATTCTCAAGGATCTCTCCAAATGTGTCCGCAACAAGGCGGCAGATATGATAGATATGTCGAGGAGATTCGGCGGTTATATGAGTGATGAGTGATGAGTGAGACCACCCGAGACTCAAAACAGCGAGCGAGACTTCCACTGACCGAGTACACTTTCTAGACGCACGGAGATAGGGCAATGTACCCAGACATTGACAGCATGCAACTGTGAGATGGCGTTGTGGAAGTAGTGGAAGCAGCAGATGCTGAATGCTCTGCCGTCATGCCGGGAAAATACTTTTCAGGGGACAGTGGAACACTCAGCAGGGATGCGCCCCACAAGCCGAGATATTAATATCTAATATCTTGCACGTCCTGCAAGGTCCCGGTACGGATTAAGGTTAACGTCTCGGCTCGCGGCCTGATAAACATTTTGCCGACAACGTCCTCCAGCTCCTATTCAGTCATAACTTACCAACACTAGTGGTATCACACCCACACAGACCATACACGCTTATCCACGGCATCAAGCATCCAGACAGTACCTTATCTGACGGACATGATGGGGTGGCACACCAGAAATACCTTCGATAGTCAACAGGCACTATGGCTTAGAGTTAGTTGTCTTGAGAAGCACGGGACAGACAAGTGACAAACGGACCTTATATCAGGGCAAGCCACGGCTCTCGTCCCGGCTGTCTCCTCGTCGTCTCACAGATTCGTCTTGAACAACCTTTCTGTCCCCTTGTTTCTGTGTGGATGTCAGTTGGTTCCATGTCAGC
The DNA here is from genome assembly GCA_003013055.1 of Juglanconis sp. DMW523. Lineage (NCBI taxonomy): Eukaryota > Fungi > Ascomycota > Sordariomycetes > Diaporthales > Juglanconidaceae > Juglanconis > Juglanconis sp. DMW523. The sequence continues at coordinate 2,969 of MUZK01003735.1, read as the reverse complement.
AGACACAGCCAGCAGACACAGCCAGCAGCCGTCACCAATCTTGTTTCCTCCTTCCCCTTCGCGCCTCGTCATATTCCAGAAATTGCGGCCGGAGACAGGTTGGGATGCCACACATCAAGCACCACGGTTGAACTTGCCTCTCTTGAATGTCTTGTGTGTATTTGTTTTCCCACTCCGGGCATCTCAACTCCCAGCCGAGCTTACCGTCTCCCATCTCCCATATCACCACAACATAGCTTCTACATCCTCATACCACTAGATTTCTCTCTGATCATTCTACAAGACGAATTACCATTACCACCAACCCCCCAAACCCTAAATCATCACAGCCGTCAAGATGCCTTGCCAACTCGGCATAACCTCCATGTCCCTGGGCTGGTCATCAGCCGGCCACAAGATTGAGCACAAACTCAGCCTGGCACACCAATACGGCTATAAGGGCATTGAGCTCTTCTGGGATGATCTCCGTGACCTGGCCCTCCGCCGATTCCAGCAGTCCTCCGCCGAGGACGATAGCTTGTCCAACTCCCCAAGGGAACCTTCACATGAAGCCCAGCTCGCGGCAGCCCGCCACATTCGGGAACTTTGTGATGAAATGGACATCGTCATCATCTGCCTGCAGCCTTTTTCCGGCTACGAGGGTCTCAAGGACCCCGAAGCCAAGAGTCAACTTCTTGACAAGCTCTTCCGGTGGTTTGAGCTTGCGCACGTGCTCAAGACAGACATGATACAGATCCCTTCCTCGTTCGCTGAAGATACAGACATGTCGGAGGATCTGTGTGTGATTGTCAAAGACCTGCAGGAAATCGCGGACTTCGGCGCCCAGCAAGAGCCCCCGTTGCGGTTCGTGCACGAGGCACTTTGCTGGGGGACAAGAGAGGATCTGTGGGAGACCAGCTGGGACGTGGTGAAGAGGGTTAATCGGGACAACTTTGGCCTGTGCTTGGATTCTTTCAACATTGCGGGTCGGATCTATGCGGACCCGACTTGTCCCACAGGCAAAACACCGGACGCGGAAGCGGTGCTCCGACAGTCGATGGAGTTACTGGCGAACATCGTCGACCTCGACAAGGTTTTCTACGTCCAGATTGTCGACGCAGAACGCCTCTCGCCTCCGTTGAAAGACCAAAAGTTTTACAAGCCTAACCTGCGCCCTCGCATGAACTGGAGCAGGAACTGCCGGCTCTTCTACGGCGAGCAGGACAAGGGAGCCTATCTGCCTATCAAGGAGATTGCCGAGACAATCTTCCACAGACTCGGCTTCGAGGGCTGGGTCAGTCTGGAGTTGTTCAACCGCCGGATGGACGACAAGGGTGAGGAGGTTCCTGAGGAACTTGCGCGTCGGGGTGCCGTGTCATGGGCCAAGCTGGTCCGCGACTTAAAACTCCAGGTGGATCAGCCGCCAATGTGTACCACAGAGCCATTGCCCACCGCAGTCGTCGGAGAGGTGTCATCGGCAGCTGAGGAACAATCGTCGCCCCATGACCATCAGGCGTCAGAAAACAGTGAGGAACCTGCCGCGCCAGCCCAGCTCGTTGACCCTCCGCCTCCGTACTCCGGTCATGGACAGAGGCAAGCAGCCCCATTGCAGGTGGAAAGGGCTGAAAGGCCCTTGGGTGCGGAACCTCTACCCATATCAGGACCACCAGGGGTACTGGCGCAGTAGGACCAGCCGGAGAACCCTTTGCAGGGGAACCGGGCAGCGGCAGACGCCTTGATAGACAATGTGCAAGACAACTATCACATGGCGCACAACGCTCTGGATCGGTTTTTACGGTGTCGTGGCAGTTGGGTTCGGATCTTCGTATCATTATTTGGTCTGCTGTTGCTCTTGGGCGGCATCTATCTGTTGTTGGACAGCGTTCCTGATACTATCTACTATTATTATTGATGTGTACCTCTTGCATCAGATGATGCGATCGCATCTCCGGTCACGCGCGCTTGGGCAGAACGACGGAATGGTCGAAATGAGCGATGGAAGAGGCAGATAACATCACAGCGTGTGTACTTTCAATTCCAGCGCGACTAGGTCACTCATCTCAATATCAAATGTTTGATTTCCTCATCAGCCAACCCTCCCCTTGGCAAATAATGATTATCATATCTGTTCGGGCAAACTTCAAGCGCCCTTCGACCACGAGCTCACGCTGTGTCTCACTAGGTATTCACCTGCGACGAGACGTTCCCTTACTCCTCTCCCTTGATCACCAGATGTTTCACTACAAACTCCAACGCCGCCTGGTACCCAAATACGCCCAATCCCGCCACCACCGCCACCGCCTTATCGCTCAGGTAGCTATGGTGCCGGAACGCCTCCCGCGCGTGCACGTTGCTGATGTGCACCTCCACGAACGGCACGTCCACGCCGGCCAGGGCGTCGCGGATCGCCACGCTCGTGTGCGTGTACGCGCCCGGGTTGATGATGATGGCTGACACCTTGCCCCTCTCGGTGGTGGTGGTGCTACTGCCGTTGTTGTTGTTGTTGTTGTTGTTGATGTTGGGGCCGAACCCTCCCGCCTCCTGGATCCGGTCCACGATGGCGCCCTCGTGGTTGGACTGGAAGGTCTCGAGGGTGGCGCCCAGGGAGGAGGCTCGGGTCCGCGCCTGGGTTTCTACGTCGTGGAGGGTGGTGGCGCCGTAGATCTGGGGCTCGCGCGTGCCGAGGAGGTTCAGGTTGGGCCCGTTGATGAGGAGGATGCGGCGAGGCATGGTTGGGTTGGGGGGTTAGTTGGGTGCTGTATGTAGTGCGATCCAAAGGGGGGGGGGGTGTGTGAGGCAGGGCAGACAATGGGGTTGTCATGAGAAGAGCTTGAGGGTTTTATTCATTTACGTGAGAAAAATTACGGCTATTTTTTCTCATAATCGTGAGGATGATGGCCTCGCCAACTTACCTAGGTAATCAAGTACATGTTTCGTCGTACGGTGAACTATCCGGGGCCCCGCCCCCTTCTAACCTAAACTATCCGCCT
>MUZK01003734.1:0-15739 GCA_003013055.1 Juglanconis sp. DMW523 | reverse complement strand
TGCCTTTTTTTTGGGGGGGGGGGGCGTTGGTTTGAATCAACATACTCTTCTTCAGCGCCTTGATCTTCTCCAACGTCTCCCGCTTCTGCTTCGATCTCTCCTGAAGCTTCTGCACCTGCACCTGCTTGCCAAACTTCTTCAGATCGCGCTGCTTTCGCGCCTCAGCTGCGGCCTTCTTGTTCGTCGCCTCCTCGACCAGCTTCGCCTTGACCTTCTCCATGTGTCCATCGTCCTTGACCATCTCGGCGAAGTAATCCTTCGGCCGGCTGAACGGTACGCCCTCTTTTCTGAGCAGAGTGCGCGCCTTCTTCGCGGCCTCGAGGCACTGCGCGAACAGCTCTTGCTCGCGCTTCAGATCGTCGGAGATATCCTCGATCTTGGATGCCGTGGGCTCGGAGGACATGACAACCTGGTGCGCGGAGAAGGATACGGAGCTGTCGCGCGGGATGGAGATGCGCTTGAGCGAGGCGAGGAGGGCGGGCTGGTTGTTGATGGACAGCTTGGTCTTGACGTAGAGGTCTTCGCGGTCCGAGTCGGGCATGTCGTCTAGGTCGGAGAGAGCGATGTCGGATTCTTCTTCGTCCTCATCTTCATCGTTATCCTCGTCCAAGGCGGGACGTCTGAGCTTTGTCTCGTCGTTCTTGAGTATGGATTTGGGCTTGGCGACGCGTTGTATCTTCTCTTCCATGTCGACTTCTGATTCCGAGTCGGTGTCGCTCTCATTTAGGAGGGCGGCTGCTGATGTTGTCTGGAGGGATGTTTGTCAGCCATGAGTTTTGATAGCCTAGGGGCAGTAAAGGGGAAGTCTTACACCTCCCAGCTCTTCGTCCTCAGATTCCTCGCCCTCAGACTCCTCTGCCTCCATGTCGAACAGGCCGTTCTCTGCTTCCTCATCCTCGGACTCGTCATCTTCCTCTTCGTCCTCATCTTCCCAGTCTTCCTCCTCTGGCTCTTCCTTCTTCTCTGGAAGCAGGCCCTTCTTGCGCTTCTCCTTTATGACAGCCTTGTGCTTCTTCTTGTCTTTCAATTGCTTGAGTTTCTGCGACCCGGAGAAGTCAGTATTCGTTTGTGAAAGTCGTCGCAGAATAGGAACGAGAGAATAACTCATACCACATCATTGAAACCCTTCTCCGCTGCGAGCGCAACCTTGAGCTTGCTTCGTGGCGCCATCTTTGGAAAACCTGGCGAACAGTTGAACAAGTAAAGGATTGTCAACTTGAAGTGTGTTGCGACGATCGAGAATCGCCAAGGCCGCCCATGCAAGAAAAAAAAAGGCTTATCTTATCGACCTCTCCCAGCGGGTAAATATCGGCTGAACTTCAACGTCCAATATCCACTTTCAACGACTTCACTTCTTTACTTCGGTTCGTAAACAACGGGATTCGTCGCTGAAAATGTGTCATTTGATACAGATATTGTTTCATGGGACTTGCAATCCAGTTATAATTCTGATACTAATTTTTCTCGCAAATTCTGCCTGTCTCAGATTTATCTATTAAATTTTCAGTCGTCTACGATCCTAACTAGCAATAGAGAATCTTCAGCAGTAGTTTATAGCAATCTTGATAAATTTTCCAATATACCATCCTTCTTCTTTTTAAATATACTATATATAAATATTATCCCCAGTTTTCTATTTAGGCTATAGTGCTATACTTAAGGCTTAAGCATCACCTCTCTTAATCTTATCCCCTTAGTATCTAAGACGTAGTTAGAGCATGTTTTCCGATTTCATCCTAAAATCTTTAGTTATTTCCTATATACTATTTAGTACCTATAGGCAAACTTCGTCTCGAGCCGGAATCAAAATTTAGAGTATTGCAATATAATTCCCAGAACGGACTGCCATCATCATGAATTCCCCCTCCCCGTTCTTGCCGTCCCCTAAGGAGACTCCAACTTCCTTAGAATGCCATATCGCTGCCTCTGCAGCAGTTAGACTCTTTTCAGAGTGCTCGTTAACAATGGATAGAAATCATCCCTAAAAGAAAAGTAAACAAGTAAAGCAGGCACAAAAGCAAAACCCTACCCCCGCCCACTCTCGCCCTGCCAACCACTAAGTGGAAGCTACAGCGCGCCACTCTTTCGAGCACTACGGTATTTCTTTGCAGTGTTCATCCAGCCTAGAGGTAGGTACGGCTGGCACTGTGTCTGGGGTATCATCGAATGACTGCACGAGCACTGTTTGCAGCTGTCGTGGATGGACTCGAACGGAGGTCTTTCAGCCGGGGCGTCCCCCAACTGTCGCTCAGTTCTTGCCGGTCTTGTAGCTTAACGCTATTCCACTGCGCCACGGCCCCTCTTCGTACTATCTCACCCGACAGCAATCTTACAAGGGCTAGCTATGAAGGCAAGTTTGCAGGGACTTGGGATCAGACCCCAGAGCGGGCGCATGCTGGCTTGTTACTGTGATGGGTCACCACCTGCCACCCTTTGATCAGCATGAGAGCCTTTCGAAGGGCCATTCAGAGCTTCATCATCAAGTTTTACCTGCAGAAATAGGACGATCGAAGTGACGCACGTATAGTCAGATGTGGGCCGTTCCATGTTCCATCTATCTTCGGCCTGTAAAATACGAGTCTCACCGTCACCGTAATGACACAGATCTCAATTTGTGCTATGGAAGTTTACAGGCTCGTGCAAACCAAGTGTTATCTCCGCCCTCGCTCCATGAAAACTTGCTGCTGAGTCGGATGAGAAGCGCTTCGGGGCATCATCCAGCCCGCGTTGAGTAGGAAAGAGAAAAGCCACATACGACTCGGTTTCATAGAGTCTTTGCATCGAGACACAAAAAATAGTAAGGAAATCATCTCGGATTTTGTTTTTGATTCATGGAGCTCAGTAAACACAGGTCGGTGCTATGCGGCCTGCTAGCCATGACCACCACTAACTAACACCCCGAGTGAGGGACGATATGAGCATTTCATCCATGCTATGTTTTCCCGAGAGAAAAGGAAGGAAATCCTCTCAGCCTAAAATACCTTCAAACAGGTCACTCACTGCCTAGCAGGCCGGCTACCACCAACCAACGAGCAAACCTGCGAAGCTGCGGCCGCACGATTGGACCGCCGTAGCGGAAGTCGGCATCGATCTCCTTGGGGACGTCGGACTGGAAATCCCTCCCTATACAGAGAGAGTCACAGGTTAGTTTAAGACTCATTGATTGAAAACTCGACGTGCCCAAGCCTCTCAAAGGCAGGTGAGATAGGTGGTACGCACAGTGATACATCGTCTTGGCAACCTCCTCACATGCCTCGCGCTTCTCGGCGTTCCACCAGGATGGCAGTGCCAGAGGTGAGTTTGTCTCGAGCATGGTGATGCATTCCTTGAGACGCTCAAAAGAGTGGCCTACGATGTACCGAGGCAGAGGGTTGTTCGCGTCTAGGTAGAGCATGCCCTCGGGGTTGCGCTGTTCCTTATCGATGATACGGTAAGCCTCAATCAGGAGTCGGTACATGACGCTCTCGTCGGTCTGGATCTTGAGTATTTCATCAGCTCTGTCAGGCATATAACGAACGTCGAAGTGGTTGTTGCCAGGGTAGAAGCGAGCAGGCACTGCGTGAATGTCAATTTGCTTGGGTCGTGGCTTGGCAGATATGTATAAAGAGGAATGTACTCTTCTGGATCACATAGCCGTTCTCAAGGATCTCAATGCCACACACCAGCTTGTGGAAGTGCCAGTCACTTGTTTGGCACTCTCGGGAACAGTACCTGGTGAGCGGTGGTGATGAGGTTAGCGATGAAGGAGCTAAGGAAGGGAACAGTCTTGTCGGAGGTAAGGCCTGCTTACCTGGTGTGGCAGTTGCCACACTGCTGGAGCGGAGATCCAAGCTGCTGCTCCGTTCTTGTGCACTTTACACACTTCTCCATGTTCTGGTCAGGAGGCGGCGGCATTTTGATGATCCCCAGTAGGTCTGTGGTGGTTGGGAACAGGACATCGACGAGTCTCAAGTGAAGATGAAAGAAGTGTTGAAGATTAGAAATTACGAAGAGCGCAGTCTAAACTGGAGAGCGATGCCAGTTGGTGGTGGACTGCAGTCTGAAGTCTGCAGGTGGGTATGGTGGGAGGGGGAGGTTGCCCAGATGGCCCAGAATTTTATAGAGATCTCAGTCATGCTGCCTCTCCTAATCTGCTTCAGAAATTACCTGGAAATGACTGGATTGGGAGGGCAGCCTGCGTTACAACCGGAACTCCTTGCCAAAAATCCACAGATAACAACAAGGAACAAGACGGCATCCCATCCGAGGGCTAGGAAGAATCTGAACAGCTGCGAAGGTACCCAATTCCAATGTTGAAGCTCACCTCGGATCACCTCAATTCGTTGTACTTTCTTCAATTCCTCGAGAATCAACCAATTCCTGGATGCAGAAAGACTCAGAACCAAGTGAGAATAATACTATGTTTTTCCTGAGGCTACCAAGATACATATGGGCATCTTACTGCCAGTCATTCAGTCTCCTGAGAGGATAGTCCTATTACAGCTCAACTAAGATGTTTCCTCTGATTACCAAGTAGGGTACCTATACTGGCTATTGTCAAATATTTCATTTAAGTATGTTAGAGATGGCGGGATGCCGAGACAATGATGCAGAGTTGCTTGCTAGCTTCAATATTCGGTCGTCCACCTTTCACAGTAGGTACCCCTTATGAACCCGAGATGCACTATAAATGCATGTCCATGGGCAAGGTTGCAGCGGCTTGTCCCGTTTAACACAAAAGAAGCTCTGAAAGTATCAACTCTGAGACGAGAAGGTCAGGCGTTGGTGAGAGGAAACTGTGCATTCCACTGCTCTAAGCTAGAAGTGAAGGAAAGAGAAAAGGAGCAACAGAGTGCTCTATATAGGAGAGAGAGCGAATGAAGTGGGGCTCATATCTCTATCACAAACTCCAAGCTTATGATTTATTAATCAATAGAAGATAATCATAGTACTATCAATTATGTCGCGCAAAAGCAGATGCTTGTGCATTGCACAAGCTGTATCCCTATATATCCTGTCACAAATCATGCTATAGAATCAGGGTACTTCCACATCAGATCACAATACCTGAAATCATGGACCTTTTTCAAACTTCTTTGCACCACTCAACTCGGTCACCCTCAACCGCAACCACGAGATCATTTGGCGGATTGAGCCTAGGTACAACATCTTTTAATTTTCTCTACCACCATTAATATCAACTTTTATAGCTAGTCTCGGCAGATCCTGGCGCATAATACACTCGACTACCAGCGGCCAACCGTCACACGCGTCAAGATGGGTGATGTGCCGGTCTTCCTTAGGTAAACCACCGCGGCTGGGAGATATCCACCTCCCTTACGACTACCGTACTCTGAAGGAGCAGACCGTCAACACTTCCGCGAAAGTCGTCTACTTTTTCCAAGGAGTCTCTTAACCACAACCGGGAGTGGTCGAATTAACCTCTTACTTCCCGCTACAGACCACACCCGACTTCACAATTACTTCGAACCACCTTCTGCCAAACCGTACATGTATTCGGCCTTTCCCACAACTCGAATAAAATTTAAGTCTCGTCAAATGCCCTATCAGAGCGCCGTCCCTCGCATCGCACACGCCACCCCACGCGACCCCACACGAGCCACAATCGCATCTTTCTGTCCGGTCCTACCATATTTCATCTCCCCATCATCAACAGACCGCAACAATGGCTGCCAGGATCTGCACACTAACGAGATTATCCACCGTAGATGTCTCTCATCTACCATGACGTTGACATCCATGTGTACAACATAAAGCTGTCAATCAACCTCTATCGATTTCATTTTCATGCATCTCGAGATCAGGTCGCGCCGGAGATGGCGAGGCTTGTGTTTCAAGACTTCCAGGCTACTGAAGCACTCATGTGAGATGCCACATTGGGTGGTGAATGATCCAGTTCGGCAGTGCAGCCATAGCTGTTCGGTCCATGACCGACCTTGCGGGAATGGTGATTGGGCAGATCAAAGACAGATGAGCACACACGTGTGTGGCATGGACATGGAAGGTATGTGCCAATGCATCCATTGCGCTGGACTTGTAGTCCGTAGTTCAGCCTGCTGACGGCGACCGTGAGACTCGGCCAGGTGAAAGTTGAATGCCCGTAATGAAAGTGGGGGTCACTTGCAGAATCGACCTGGCTGACTTTCTCATCCCACCATCTCTTCCTAAGCCATGCGTTCATCCCAGTTTAATCCCGGCTCCAGTATTACGGATAACTATTCGTCCTCAATTCCAAGCTAGTAGCTGACGAAATCAGGTGCAACTGAAGAACTCACCAGCTTATTTGGGTTCAAATACACTTGGAAACCTTTGACGCCTAAACCATTAACAGAACAGCCTTTTACTTTGGGTAACCAGATTCAGAGAACACTACTAACGTCCTGGATCAACATTCTTCTGCTATGTGTACCTATCGGGATCATCCTCGCTCAGGTCCGCGGTCACTCACCCGAAACCTTTGCCGTCAACTACGTGGCCGAAATCCCACTATGGTTCATGTGCGACTATGCCATGGAGGAGATCAAGAAATACATCGGGATCACAGCTACAGACTTGCTCGATATTGTTACCACGAACACAGTCCAGATCATCTCTAGTGTCCTACTACTGCGAGCTGGTCAGGTTGAATTGTTACAAACATCACTCGTTGGCGGCATCCTGAGCAACATCCTCGCGCTTCTCGGCGTGAGAATCTTGATTGGGGGGATGAAGAATCCGGACAAGAGACAGCAATTCTTCAATAGAACGGGCGCACATAGGTCATCTAGTCTACTATCGATTGCGGCCACGAGTCTTCTGATCCCAACCGCTGTCAAATTGCTAGGTCAGACGTCCACGGAGAGCTTGGCCTTGCAGTCCCGAGGAGTGGCTGTTGTGCTACTTTTTGTATACGTCTCCTACACATTGTGTCAACTATGGACACATAAACTGGAGTACAGGGACTCAGGCAAGCAAAACCCCATCGCAAATCAGAGTGAGCCACACACGATCGAGCCCATCTTGCTTAGCGAACGCCAAACCTGGCCTCAAGAGCTTACCTCTCCCGTGATCTCTGGCCTGTATTCGCCCAGGAAACGATACCCAGGCTCTACCAGGGCTTTATTCGTCACTCCGAGCGCCGATGGACGGTCCACAGACCCTGGCGGGGCCGATAACGAGATCCACGGACCACAATTGGACTTACCGGTGGCCGTTATCGTCTTTACAGTAACAATTGTCCTCCTCTACTTCTGCATAGACGCGACAGTAAACTCGATCACTGTCCTGACACAGCTGCCGAATATTTCACCGACGTTCGTGGGTCTCATCCTGCTCCCAACTCCCAACTGCGACCTCGCGCCCATCTCGCTCGCCGTCGACGACCAGCTGGAACAAACAATGAAGTACACGGTTGGTCGATCAATCCAGACCGCTCTGCTAGTTGAGCCCCTTGTGGTTCTCCTCGCATGGTGGATGCATGTCCAGGAAGCCGTTACACTTGCATTCGACGGGTTTGAGGTCATCAGCCTGTTCACAACAATCTTGCTGCTGAATTTCTTGGTTATTGACGCCAAGGTGCACTAGGTTCATGGGATTCTCTTGATTGCGGACTGGTTTTTGATTGGAATTGCGGCGTATTTCGTGGAGTCATCATAGAGGTGAGAGCTGCTTCCATTTTATTGGGGGGGGGGGGCCTTGTTAGTTGTGTTACTCCAGCAAAAAGAAGGAGGAGGACGGGCAGCTGCCGGAAGATAATCTGTCAAAGGAGATGAGCGAAGAGACACAGACGTCTTAGAGATCCTGCCGGAGCGCTTACTGAACGACAGTTGACAGTTTCCAGGCACTGTGATCACGATCGTCTCAACCGCTCAATGAACTTACTGCCAGCTTCCTCTCTGCCTTGCTTCACCATGAAGTTGTCGTGTATGGCTCCTGCGACTTCTCCATCACCACCCTTGGCGCAATCTGCTACTGTCTCCTTGCTCAAGGCCGCATGACATTAACCTCTGGTCATTGACTGCGAATAAAATATATTTAGATTCTACTAAATTTATTATATCCACCGGATGACTGCTGTTCCCGGAAATTTACACGTCCAGAGGGCAGCAACTCACACGGTTGACATGTTGCCCCAACCCGGCACCTGCCTCACATCTACCCATCCACCCATTCACCAGCAGAGTTCTAAATGTATTATGTAGTAATTAGTAGTTAGTTAAATATGTAGTAGTTAGTACTACTACATGTATTTTGAAACCTTGTAGTGTATTTGTAGTGTAGTAGGGACCCTTGTAGTGTAGTGTAGTAGTACTACATTTAGAACTCTGAGGTCCACCAGTAACCACGGCCAGCAAATCAAGAACCCAGACGGAGACAACCTTGAAGTTCGACACCCGAAAGCCCCGAAGTTCTCGTGGTCCTCACCATTGTGCAATATGGGAAGCTCGAGCCTTGTGGGATTCTGGAACATGCCTTTGCAATTATCGGGGCCGCCAGAATCTCTGTCACAATGGCAGGAAGAAGTATCCGAAAGGATTACATTGAAAATATCGCGCATAGGATTATATTGTTGATCTCTTCACGTAATGACCGGGACTGACTATTTATACTATGCCCCCAATGTGCGAAGTAGTATTTGTCGATAGTAAACTTCTACATAAAACAAGTCTTATATATATATATAAATCAGCAAATGCATACTAACCCTGGACATGACATTCCTTTCTCCGAGGATTAAGTCTCATACTACATGCAACAACAGCAAGAAGAAAGAGGAATTCAAAGATGAAGATTCATTATCCAATAATACGAAATGGATTATCCGGGTACCTAGATATATGTCTCCATCATAACTATGGCGGTCATGTCTGTTGGAAAGGGTGGTATTTTGGTCGTGTCCGGGAAGGGAAACAAGAAATGGTACCCCGAATTGTCTAGCCACCACCCTTTCGCAGTAGGGCTCGGTTACATAACATTACATCGTTACATATGATAGTTCCTTGTGACACAAATCTTCTGGGGGATGGGTAACCTTCTGCAGGACAATCTGCTGCGGGATACGAGACAGCTTGAGGCTTCTCACATGACTGGTTGTGTTACTAGTTGTTCCCGCAGCCTGCATGTTTAGACGCAGCGAAGTTCCCGGGATACTACCTCAACCCGTTGTTCAGGCATGTAAAGAGAGAAAACAGGGACAACGCAGACACTTCGCGGATTTACAGGAAACTTCCATAATAAGCTGAGTTGAGGCTATTTACGCAGCAAGCTACTCCAGGAACCACAGCCCCACTAAGTTATCAATATACGGGTTAAACCGCCGTCGGATCCTCTTTCTCCCACGCGGCGCTTACCTCAATCGTCTTTGAAAGATCCGCCACCTTGGTCCCAATCGCCTGAAGAGCATCCTCACCCACAATCACCCTCAGCAACTTCTCCCCGTTGACCACCCCACCGTCCGAAATCCACTTGATCAGCTTCTTCACCCCCTTCTCCGGACTCCCCGGCTGGTGTCCGTTGTACGGCGCAAACATGGCGAACCCCTTCTCCGCCTTGCTGCCTTCGTACCCTTCGACGATGCCACGCCTAGGCGTGGCGAACGCCCTGTCGTCCAGGAAAGATGTGCGGAAGTGGCCGAACTCGGGAACCAGCACCGTGATGCCAAACTCAGCAACCTCAGCGGCCAGCGCCTCGGTCCATCCCTCCAGCGCGAACTTGCTCATGTTGTAGAGACCGGCGGCGGGTGTGCTGACCTGCGCAGCGAAGCTGGACATGTTGACGATGGTGCCAGTGCGGCGGGCGCGCACTATGATTGTGGTCAGAGGGGGGGGGGGCTCTCGCAAGCGAGGAAAGAATGAAGCAGATAGTCACCATGGTAGGGAGGTACGTACTCTGCGGGAGGATGGCCTGGGTGAGAAATAGCGGGCCCAAGACATTGGTGCGAATCTGCATGAGGATCTCATCCTCGCTATACGCACCCCGAGTCTCAGCAACATTATCCAACTCGGCAAGCGGACCTCATTGAGAAGACTTACGCATAGCGCTCCAGCGTTCCGAGGGCCGCGTACCCGCCATTGTTCACCAGGACGTCGACACGGCCATCAAAAACAGGAAGTATGTCCCGCGCAACGGTCCCGACGATGGCGTCCTGCGTTGCAGTATAATCAAACTCGACGACACGCAGACCGCGTTTCTCAAGCGGAGCGATGGTCGCCGCGGACTTAGCCTTGCTGCGAACGGTGCCTATGACGCGGTGACCGGCATCGAGGGCGAGCTGGACGATAAGGGTCCCGAAGCCCGAGGAAACGCCCGTGACGAGCCAGACGGGGGCCGACGGTGTGGAAGCGCTCATCTTGGTGAATGGTTAGACAATCAGCAGGAAATCAGGGATGGGAAGCGGTAGCTTTGGAGATGTTTTGGGTGTCTGTGCTGGTTAGGATTGATGCGATGGCCTTGAAGCATTCTGGCCAAGTTCCTAACGGAGGCCGAAGCCTGACTTCAAATATACGGAACGCAGGCATGAACTGCACCATACACCGGTGGAGGTGGCCGCATACAAAGCATGCACAGAACTTTATAAATCAGACTGGACTGGTCCATTTCCTGCAGGAGTATGGGTCAATTTGGGAGCAAAAATTGAGGGGGCTTGCACACCTGCTGCCGTGACTACCACGCCACCGGATTTCTCTCTCCGCCAGCTTCCGCAGCCTGAATGGACTGATTCTGGTACGAAAACGGGTACGCGAAGCCGCATAGGTACGACACCAACATGTTGAAGTTTTGCATGCAACAGATCTCTGACCCCTCGGAGCCCTCCTCTGAGGATCCCTCTCTGCGGCACTGCTGAAGCCGAAGAGATTCACAGTATCAGCTGTAGATTCAAAACACGTATCAACTGTTCATTTATAGTATCAGCCGTCAAGGATCAGGATCAACAATTGAGGATATATATTATATAGACTTCTGAAGAAGATCCTGAAGAAGTATTGTAAGAAACTAGGAATATTAGTCCATTTAGATAAACTAGCAGTCTTTCTTCTAGTCTTCAAATATAAAGAATAAATAAGTCGATTTGCTATATTCTCTTTTTCTTAAGTAATAGATCTCTTAGTAACATAGCAAAATAGGTTCAAGTTTAATAAGCTTATTTTCAAGTACTATTATACAAAGGATTTAGATAAGAACATATACGAAGCTTTCGCTAGTTAGCTTATTTCAATCTAGTTATTATGCTACTTATTAGCATTAATGATAGTCTTATACTAGCTTTATCGATAATATCTAAACTTTAATAGCATTATAAGTTAGCTTATAAAGCTTTTATAATCTTAATATTATCTATCTACTCTAGTCTAAGGGCTATTATTTTGCTCCCTTACTATTAACAGTACTATATAATCTTAGGTGCTAGGCTGTTAAGCATCCTTTATTATATAAAGAAAACTGTTACAGCTTTTATAGCTACATTAATAGTTTAAAAAACAGTAACTACTTATAAGGAGGTTGGATTTTAAGATATAAGTTAAAAGGAATTATTAAACCTTTAAGATATAGCTTTATAGCAGCTATTTGTTATAGGAAAACAACTAGTTCTAATCTTGCTTTAAGACATCTATGAAAAAGACATTTATCTCTGAAGCTTAAGTAGTTATTGTTTTTTAAGCTCTTGATATAGCTATAAAAGCTGTAATAGTTCTCTTTATATCATGGAGAATGCTCGAAAGCCTCTAAAGCTTAAGAGAATATAAAAAGAACTTTATAAAATATCAAATTAAATAGAAGCTATATTAGGAAGAATAGGAAGAATACGTCTATATAGGATTTTAGTAGGAAATTTTGGAATATCGTTAAGGTATACTATAAGCCCTCTAATTTTATACATAAATCGAAGAGTTCGTTCCCCAGCTATTATCACGGTTTCAGTGGTCAATGACTCGTCCCTTATGTACTATTGCAGGTGTGCCGTGCCTCCCGGAGTGGATATACTCCATACACCTGCAGTGCGAATTACTCAGGATCACATATCACCTAGCAGGTATCATGCATCTACACAGGCATTACTACCTAGGTACTCGGGGGCCTCGGCACCCTCTCTCAGAACTGAGAGGGTCCCGAGTAGGAGAACAGCTGCGCAGTATCCGAGCGAAATCCGCACGGGTTAGGGTTTCATAACTATATAGAGCTGGAGAGAGCGGTCTATACTCTTTTGTATGTCTAGGTATGCTTCATTCAACACAGCTATTCACTGGTCGTTCCGCCTTCATACTGTTCATCTCACCACAGAATCCAATCCGAGCTACACTCTTCCACAACCTAAGGAACTTTAGAACCCCAAACTCGCTAATATTGTGTCTTCCACTCAACCTATCATCTTTCGTACCCGAGGCTTAGGCTGCCCTAGAGAGCATACTTAACTTACTAGTATCTTGGAAAGTGCCCTATACAACATCGCCGTTCATAGCCCAGCGCTTGCCTCTAGTAACGGCGCTACGGCCTCTAATACTTACGAGGTCCAAGGATAAATGCGTAAGACGAGGGTTTGTAGAGGCGGCTATGAGATTGTGGGTTCGCCTGGTGCAACTCCTTCTCCTGCATTTTCAGGACGGTGAAAGGATCGGGTGAATTTCATTCGAGAAGCTTCAGTGGCATGGACAAATAAATGAGCACGATGTAGGATTGCCGGGATCTTTAACGAGCAACGCTCGTATTAAAATATCCTATTTTGTCTCTTGTGATGTAATGGCGTTCAGTGCTTAGTATTCCCGGCAGGGAAAAAAAAAGAAACCCTTGCCCGGCAGCTCAGCTACTCCCTGCCTCAAATTTTCGAACTGGTGGGATTATTGCTCTCCCATTTCTCCTTGAGGGCATTGGCCCGTTCAGACTTCTGGGTCAAACCAACGTACAAGGCCGACCATCCACCGCCTAGTGTGCGAATGTCGACGTTGACATCCATGTAGGTCACGGAGCCTTTGACTTGGGCGACAATGGCTTGCTGCTTGAGCGAACACAGAGAAGTTGTTCCGTTATTCCGCGTTGGCTCAATCCGATCCTGCCAGTAGGCCGCGATGATCTGTTTTCCAGGTTCAGCTGAAGTAGACCGACAAGTGAATCTCTGACAATACGTACCGAGTCGGGATACTTGACCTGCCTCCGGATGGCCAACTCGTACTTGCGTATAGCGGGGACGACGGTCCTGGCGTGGATCATGTCGTTGTACTCCTGGTCGCCGAGGAACTCGTCGTAGCTTTCCATGAAACGGTGGAAGCAGGTGCCCAGGAAGTACATGCACCGCGACTGTATGACATGGCCGAACGGGTCCTGGTCTTCGGCCTAGACGACTCCGCGCTCAACCATGGTGCTGGGGTCGTAGCCCATGGCCTCGAGGTTCAAGAGGGCGCTCGCGCGGAGGGATGCGTACGTGTCGGTGTTGGGATGTGGTTTTGGAGCGCCAGCATGTGAGTACGGCGAGAGGTACGCCGAGTCGACCAGCCGCGTCTCGCGGGCGGGAGCGGGCGCGGTGGTATTGTCCGGCATCACGGGCTCAAACTGCTCAAGAGAGTGCTGAACCAATATTCCTATTCCAAGGTCACACTTGACGCAGTAAGGCAAGAGTGACCTCGATCTCTCGACAAAGAAAAATGGGTGGCCGAGGTGTGGAGGGTGAAACTCAGCTGGGACGGTGTCTGGGTTGCAGGTCTCGGACCCCCGAAGTCAGCTTGTGTAGAATCAAGATGCAGTGTCTTCTCACATATGCGATAGCTCAGATAAGTATAGTTGTGCCGTTATGGAAATAATGTTCAATACCTAGATATGACGTGCGGCGCAGCAGACGATCCCGTCACAATACTCAAGTACCGAGGACTTAAGACACACCCCGAGGTCTGAGGAGCTGACAGGAGGCAGCACGTCTTGATCTTTTATTGCCAGCCACCTTAAAATCAATTACTTCCCAGACATGGCTTCGCAGCAACTCTTCCGGAATATTCCGCCCTTCCCGGACGACATACCCACGGCATCCATGCATACCATCCTGCTGGCAAGCCTGCATTCGGGAGACGAAATCACAATGGCTTGTGTTGTTTTGCGCGGTGCACTTGGGGAATTAGAATACTCGGCCGTTACCCCCCGGCCTACCCCGCTGGGTCTTAAGGACATACCTTAGGTACCTAGGTAGGTAAACCTGAGTTTATAGATGGTGTTGCATAACTAGGGAGTTCTGGAAAAGAACGAGATCTTGCAAAAGAATATAAGTATAGACCATCCGCTCGTCTATTTGCTGTCTATGTACGAAGGTTGTCGTTGTAGATGACTACATGCGTGTTGGTAAAGGAAGAGAGGAGCCTTGCCTTATTCAGGTCTGCGAATGGAAGCCCAGCTTGCAAGCTGAGAGCAATTTGAATAATATTTAGAGGTGTATCTACCTAGGTATACGGGGCAAAGACTTGGCGGCCAAAACTAGAGCAGCCCGGAATCTTCATATATGGTCTGTATACATACCCACATGGTAGTAGCATGTCCGTGCTTTTCCGGAACAAGATGGCCCTCTAGGTAATTCTTTCTTTTTATAGGAAACATACATAAATATACTCCTTCAGTACATTTAGAACTCATCTCTAAACTGAGATCTGTCCCCTTGTCTTAATTTTACCTCCCAAGTCTAACATTATATGTTCTGGCGGAGGGCAGCGTCCTCTTTTCCCTAGTCTACTATGTTGGCAGCATGAATACTGGAGCACAAGAGACACGAATCTGACGCCATCAGACAACAACGCCAGACGTCATGAGGATTGGAACATGAAGCCATCCTCAAACATTTTCCCAGGTGCCATACCTTTACATCTGGACTCTGTCTGCATTCACAAGATCGGCCAGGGGCTGCAAGGATGTTCAGTGTCATGGCAAGATGGCATATGACAGATTGCTCAGAAAGAGATGGGATTCAGTGCCAAAGGGAGTGAATCCGCTCAAAGGTGAGCTCTGTGTCCAAACAGTCCCACAATTCAAAGAACACAACCACCTCTGCCTTTCCTTATTTTCCCGGCTCTCACTGAGGAAGGCAGAAGCCGCACACTTACACTGACCGCGAGACAACTACGTCACCAGCATCAATCAAGGCTATCTGCGGCCTTCCTTCACCCATACCCACTTACACCAAGATGATACATAACTGACCGTCAGACAGAAGCAGTACCGCACCTAGCCTGAGGAGAACCGTCTCGCTGACAGCACCGAAGAGGCCAATGGGGCTGCTTTGGCTGCATACGACCAGGAGTCCAGGTGAGATGGACGAGTGAATGGAGACCAACGGTCCGGAGGATCGCGAGGACCACATTCAGAACATGGTTGAGATAGAGCACTTTGACAACCTGGACCGCTAGAATGCGTTGCGCAAGCTAGGTCCAACCGCGACCTCCGGAAGGCCGGTGATGCTGACAAGAGGGGCCAGGCGAGAAAGCTCGTCCACGAACATCAGATGGCGAAGCATGGCCTTTTTCTTTTACAACTTTTCACCGAGGGGAACCTAACAGAACCTACGCGCCCATCAGCGCTGGAGGTAACTACTTCAGCAAGCAACTACTCACCAAAGTCGTTCATTTCCATCATAAACTTCCACCAGACGCAGCAGCAGTCTTGCCAACACCTCACAAGACAATCGAGTCGCCGCCGTCAAGCATTCACCGCCCAACATCCACCGTCAAGCGACCCCCCCCCCCCCAACGTATCAAAACATGATCCAAATTGGAGATTGAGGAGCAGACTGTGA
>MUZK01003733.1:0-15731 GCA_003013055.1 Juglanconis sp. DMW523 | reverse complement strand
GGTGGGTCTGCCAGCAGATAAGGTTGCGGGCGCTAACCGATATCGGCAAACGTCCGAAGCGACAGATTACTAATCCCGCGGTGCCCAGAACGACTTCAAGAACGACTTCATATTTTGTGTGGCAGCCTTTTCCTTGCGCAGCCCTTCCAGAAACGAAGCTTTGCGTCCGTATCGCACCATGAGCACCATGAAAACCATACCGGAGACCAAGGCCTGCGAGTCGTGTGCAAAGTCGAAGCGGAAGTGCGGAAAGGAGCGGCCAAAGTGCCACCGCTGCTCCTCTCGGGACCTGGAGTGCGAATATCCGCCGGCACGACCTAGCTCCTTTGTGCTTCTGCAGGATGAACCAGAGACACCGCAGTCATGCCAGAGTTCTGTATCGTCCGGTACCGCGACCGACTTCTGGAACCCGAGCATCCTCCTCTGTCCCCTCACGGACTTCGACATGTCCATGCCCTTGGGCGACATCGACCTGCAGCTGAGCAGACCACCATCAACACCCGAAAAGCATCTTAGTTGCGACTGGTTCATGTCACCCGAGACCTGGAATCCTCCGGAACATATACGCTACCGACCAGAGCTCCAGCCCCCACCGCAACCCACCCCTCCCTACGGCAATGCAGTCCTCAAGCGCTTCCTCAGGAGGATCCAGCAGCGTCTGGGAGGCTGGGTATCCACCGGCGGCACAACCTTTATCCATAAGCGACTATACACCTTCCGCAATCCAAGATGCATATTGGATGCCCAAACTGCGCTCGCACTGTATTTGTCCAAGACGGACGAGAACGAGGACATGGTGTTCCGCGCGCTGGAGATCCGGGCCAAGCAGCTGCTTGCGGACCAAGAAAAGCATCAGATGTCAAGCAGCCACGATGCCTTTGGCCATCTGGCAAGAGTGCAGGCGCTCTTGACCTATCAAGTCATCGGTCTGCTCGACGGCGACATTCACCTTCGAACAATGGCAGAAGAGCGCGTGGGGACTTTGATGACGTGGTTGGACCTGATGGCCGAGAGTGTCCGGGTTGCTTCGACCTTTCTTCCCGCCCATGGCGGTGGTGATCTTACTCTGGTAGCCAAGGGACTGGGTCTCGGCATCAAAGACATCCTGACGGACGGCCAGACCCCGACGAGTCCCATCACGCGGGAGGAGATCGTTTGGCATGCATGGATCTTCACAGAGTCCCTTCGACGAACTTGGACCACGGTGCAAGGCCTACACGCCACGTATCATGCTCTCCAGAAGGGCTGGGCATTGTTTCCCGGAAGTACCAAGGTCACGGCCAGGCAGGGGATGTGGGATGCGCCCTCGAGCCACGCCTGGGCCAAGGTCGCGAGAGAGACGAATGTCTGGTTTATAGACACCACGGATACAGAAAGGCTGTTTACACAGGCTACTCCAGACGAGATCGATGACTTTATGAAGTCTTGCATGGAAATCACATATGGATTGGAGCGGATGGAGAGATGGGGAGTTTCGACCGTATCATGACCGCATGTGCATTCCACAGCACTGATAGATTCCAGGGAATCCAACCATCTCTTGCCCTATTTCGATATCCTTCAAAAATCACCAGCTCCGATTCTGAACCTTGCCAGCTAATGCAACATGTTCTTCATAGTCCCTGCAACTTTCCAACCCCCTGAATCCAGGTATCCCAACACTGCCGAAACATTCCTGCTTCCTCTCGACCACGGCCCTGTCTATTTCGTCTCAAAAACGATAGCTCGAGTGCTATCCCAGCCGTGCGGTTACTGGCTAGGCTGGAAATCTCTAATCTAAATAGAGTCAGTTTTCGATATGTTCTCTGGCACTCAGTCTCCGACATCCAAACCTGTGGCAGACGGCTAGATATACTTGTAGGTGTGCGCATTGCAACTTACCGTTCACACTGGCCACAGATAATGTATTCCCTCCCCTCTTTAACCAAGCTCCCTTGTCTGCTATGAAAATTGTATCAAACCTTTCTTGTAGGTACCCCTACATCTCTATTATTGGGCGGGCCATATGAATTAACACCACATTATAATAGCTTTCCATTTACTTAGTGGTTTTTTTATAACATCGAATGCCCCCAGAAGGAGCTGTTCCTACTTTACCCATAACTGGACAGGACCCAAAACTGCATATCCTGATTAACATGCACTTCACTCACTCGCTTGATTCTGCAGCAAAAAGGGCAACAAAACATACTGGAAAATGCCTTCAAGCCTTGATAACTAGAAAGACTCTATGAAAACATGCTCCGAACATAACAACTTTATGCATTTGCTTCTTCCCGTTGAAAATTTGCCGAGAAACCTGGAATCCTGCCGATGGCGTTTTCCCAATGAGAGCTTCCCAACGAGGTTTGTCCCATGAAGCTTTTCCAAAGATGCCTCCCCACCGGTATGAGTGAGCTGCTCAGCGACTCTCTGCATGGTCATGATACCTTGCATACATGTCTGCTTCTTCCACCCTGAAAACATGGAATTCCAGTGGAAGTGGTTTCTCTGGTATTTGAAAGCTGGCAGGACCCATGAATCTGTATCTCGGTCAACATAGCTTCCCTCATTGGGTTCCTTTCTGGGGGTCAGAAAAACAATCGTTCCGGAAGGTGCCTCCTCACTGATTCCCACAAAGGCATGAACTGGCCACGACAGCTTCGTTCACCGGCGTCTTCCCAAATAAAAACAACGAAGCCCTGAACTGGGAGGTCCTATGATCCCACATCCTGCCACAACAGCCTCACTGGCGGGCTTCCTTCTTTTCTTCAAACCAACCAACTGCAACCGATCCTTCTGACATACCTTTGCCTACTAAACAGTACCAAAATCTCCTTCTCATCCTCAAAGGGTACATATTCCCCTTCCATAATACCTACACTTCCCTTATTGGCTTGAGAAAGGACGTCCAACGATCTACTTGGCAGCTAACACCTCTTTGAACCTTCGCAGAACCACACCTCACCTTTGCTTGACACACTTCAACATGCCTCCAAAGAAAGAGAACCAAGAGCCTAAGGCTCCAAAGGTCCCAGAAGCCTCCGTCCCCAAGGCCAATTTCGGTGGATGCGATCTCGGGTACGTCGCTTCATTTTCCGTCTGGGACACCGACTACTGACTTCAAGGCCCTGCGACAGCCTCTTCAAGTCCGGCGAACACGCCGACGTCCGAATTGTCTGTGGTGATCGATCCTTTGACTGTCACCGTGCCATCCTCGTTGCCAGATCGAGTTGGTTCAAGGACAAGATTGCGGAGATGAACAAGGTACGATCAACTAAATTTTCTACCAGGTAAATCACCGTGAGCAGCTCCTAACCTACCTCTGCGTTCGAAGATCCCGCCACCTCGAGATGGCAGTATCCCCTCCATCGTCATCACTGCGCCTGAGCCCCACGATGTCGAAGTGGTTCTCATCTTCATCTATGCCGGAGGTACGTATCCTGCCATCTTCCTGACTCGCTTTTCCACCCTTACGCTCCCCCCTCCCCCCAAAGCACAAGAAAGCAACCAAGCAGGAAAAAGAAGAAAACAAAAAAAGAAAATTCCCTGACGTAACTCACCTTCGCCTTCCAGAAATCGACCCCCGCACCGGCCCTACCGAGTGCACCATCCTCGCGCACATCCGCCTCTTCAACCTCGGCCACGACTTCGGCGTCGCCGGCCTCCCGGACTTCGCCTCCGACGAGCTGGGCAAGCACCTCGGCTCCGTGCTCCAGATGCTCTGCGACCAGCGGCTGTCGCACCAGATCCTGCCCAACGGCCGCACCGAGCTCCAGGACCGGCTGCGGGCCAACCACTTCCTCAACCGCTTCCTGGGGGGCGTCGAGGCGGCGGACGCAGTGCGCGCCCAGGGCCGCGACGAGCGCGAGCGCGTCCGTCCCTTCCAGATGCTCGTCGACTTCTTCATCGCCGCCAAGGACGTGCTGCTGCGCGAGCCGGAGCTCGAGCTGTTCCTGGACGGCGACGTGGTGCCCGGCTTCGCCACGGCGGTGCTGCTGACGGAGCGCAGGGGCGGGAGTAAGAGTAAGTGGATGCGCGGCCTGGTGGCCAAGCCGCCCGCGCGGGTGGCGGGGAAGAAGGGGCTGTGCTGTGGTTGCGGCAATGGGCTGAGGAATCTCAAGGAGACGGGCGGCGAGGCGTTGGTGAATCCCAGGAGCAGAGAGGTCACGTACACGCAGGTGTGTTGCGCGCGGTGCGCGGGGAAGGAGGGGAATACTGGGAAGGATGGCTTGGTCAAGTGGGAGGTCTTTGAGGCCAAAAAGAACTGAGGGGAATCGGTGTGCTTGGTGCCTGTCTTGGAAATCGAGCGGATCGATTTCGGTGGCGCTGTTTTTGAAATCCTTGGAGGAGTTTCGGCGAGTGGGACGTCTATGGTCAAGATAGATACTTTGCTTCATTGGGAGAGATAAACGATCCAGTGAATTCCATACATAATATCCCCTAACGTGAGATGAAGCAGGCTTGCTTCCTGACGGAGGCATGCTGATTGGTCGAGCGTGTGATCATCTGTGGTGTCAGGCGAGTCGTTGATGAACATCTCCACCCACCACAAATCTTTCCGCACTCCCCTTCTCCATCCTAACCAAGATACACATCCCCTGGCTGGCTGGCTGGGGATCAACAATATAGACCTGATGATACCATACTTATATCTCCCGTTTTCGTCGAGCGATCTTAAATACATCGGATCTGTTCAGCGTTCCCATTTTTGCTGTGCAACTGATCATACCGCTCTCCCACAACCAAACTCTCCGCCTGTTCTTGCAGGTGCTTTTCCCTATCAACTTTATAATAAGGACAATCCTCCTCACCATCCGGTTTCATTCCCAGTCTCCTCGGTTGACACCCACGGCCATGCGAGTTTGGCGTGGAGGTCGCCCAGTCAGACTTCCTTCCCCAGCTTCACAAGCAGGATCGGGATTTGACTGGTACGTCGCCAGTATCTGCTCGTCCTGATCCTGGGGAATCTTGGTGCATTCCGGCTTCCCTGAGAAATCAAGCATTTGCAGCACAATCGTGAGGCCTGGCACATGAATTCTGTCCCTAACCTATCCAGTGGTCTGATTCTAGTTGTCTGTGGCAGGGTGGTCGTTGTCTAGCCAGAGGGTGTGCATGTGGTTATAGGGAGGGAAGAATAGCTTCAGAATGCGAACGTCACTCAGAATCTGCACGGGAACTACTTTCTTGAAGAATTGACTGGGGTGAGCTCCACGAATGGGTATACATCCAAGGGTTTTCTCGTGCTTGTTCGGTGGAAATCGGGGGATTCGTGCACCTTGAAGCTGTGCCCGGAGGAAGAAGACAATATTGGCATCTTCATACAGGGTGCGGAAGAGGAGGAGGAGATCCGTAAGCGGTACCCAGCATCGGCATATAAATAAAAGAGTTAGCCGAGTATTTCACACAGCAAAAGCAGCGGTTGGACGGACTGGGGTATCGATCCAAGCACGAGTTGAACTGGCACCCATGATGGATCCGCGAGCGACAACTCCCCGTCTCGACAATTTCATCGGGCCACCGGGCCACCGGGCGGATAACGCTTGGAACATTGGAAGGATGTCGATCGGTAGCCGGAGTGCTGTCGGTCCCACTCAATTTCCTTGCAGGGCGTGATAAGCTCGGTATACTACGTGATCTTGAATCGTAGCTCTTATGGAAAGGACGAGAAGTCAGCTCTCGAGGTCCGGAGGACGGGCTGCCTGCTGCGGTGTCTGTGCTGCGGTCGTGGCTGTCATTTTAGCTTTGCGTTTGCCGAGGCGCTGGCCGGAGCTGGAGCGATACCGCGTGCTTGGACGGCAGCATCCTGCGCGACCTAACGGAGGATAGATGAAGAGTTTTCTACCCAGTCGTATGTGGCAGTCCTTCAGTTCAGGAAAACAGGGTCAGCAGCTCGAGATCGCAAACCAGACATAGCTCCAACGCTTCGGGACATGTGTGAGGCGCCAGATGATCCGTGGCGGAGTGCCACTCTCTGAGCATGATCTTTGCCAGGGATTGGCGATCTTCGAGATTCAGTGCGCTTCGCAGCATGCGCTCGTCGGATCCGTAACAGAAGCCCCACGCATCATCGAACCAGTTGGCGGATTTCTGACTATCACGGTAATCAGCCACTTCCAGGCCGGTGACCCGAAGCTTGGTTCAGGACGACCTTCAGGTAAAGAGAGACAGGGGCGATGGATTCGGGATACCAAGGGGTTCAAAGGAGCGTATTGTCGAGTTAAAGTATGACGAATAGGTTGGAGGAGTACAACAGGGCTGACGCTTCAGTGTATATAGTTCGGAAGTACAGCAGCAGGCCGTGAAAACCGAGGTAGTCCTCGTTGTTCTATCCTTGGAGTCGAAGCCCAAACGATATGTCGTCTTCATCTCGGGAAACCAGGTTCGTGAAGCGGTAGATGAAGCACTGAAGGGGACCCATCAAAGGTGTAAGTGGAGGAGAGAGAAGTAAAGCAGGCTGTTAAGCAACCGACACCTGCAGCGAAGTTGATGGAGCCGGGCTTAGGGTTATGGTGACATCGCAGTCTCTAGGGAGCTTACGGGGTGGAGAGGGCTGCTGACCGTTCCCAAGGTAAACACCTAGCTACAATGGTCGACTACCAAGAAAAAGGACAGGTTTTCGAAAACATGAGTGAATCAACATCGTCTTCGTCGCTGCTACATAATTGCCCTCAGGGACTGTCTAAGATCACCACGCTGCACAGGACGGTCCCCGAGATCAACTGGTAACTCTACAGCTGCTTCATAGGCACACCTAGGGAGTTTTTGTTTGATACTCAGCTCTTCGGGTCTTTATTGACAAGAGTTTTAACGTGCAAACGGCGCTACTTAGGCTTCGCGCAATCGATTTGCAGTAGTATACGACAGAGTACTTGATTCGGGGGGTGAAGTGAGGCAACAAACAAACAGGAGGTACTTGGTTTCGCTCAATCAGTTTGTTTACAGGCTCAAGAGTCTTCGTCTGGAGTGGGTATTAACCTAATAATCTCCGGGTTTTTGAATGAACCAAAAGAAAAGTCGCTTAATACTCCGCTGCAAAGAGTAGAAAGCGTAGCTGCCTTTTGTAGAAACAGTAGTGGGGTCAGGTTTATTGTGTGGTCTCGTGGTTGTATTTCTACGAACTGAAGCTATCTTGAGACCCAAACGGGCAACCCTTTTATATTGAAGGGCGGTGGTCCGTACGCCCAGCACAGACCCCCTCCGTTGCCCTACACAGACGGATGAACGCAAATGAGAATATCACGAAGCTGACGATCTTCTCGTCCAAAAAGAGGCCCAAACCAGCAAAATCACATTTCCCGCACACCATCCAGTCCAGATCGGTTATGTCTTGCGACATATCTATAGTGAAGGTGAGATTATCCTAAGCATACGACGTTGTAAGCTAAAGGCTAACCAGAAATCCAGATGTCGCTGCTTCCATCGTGAAGGAGGAGAACGTTGCCATTCTCTGCGTCCAGCTGATGCTCACTGCCGACTATTTCGGACTCGATAGCCTCTGCGCCGACATCATCCGTGCGCTCGTCAGACACCTCGACGTCCAGGCCCCGCTCTGCGCCAACAACACCAACGGAACGAACATGAACGTGGAGGCGCTGCGGCTGACCGACCTCTCCAACGGCATTCGAGCAGCCTATGATCAAGCCGATATGGACTGTCTCAAGACGATCCGGGCCTGCTTTGTCGACTTCGTCTGGGCGACCCGCCACCAGATTCTCGACAACCCTGAGATCCTTTCTCTCCTCGACGATTACCGACCCTTCAACCACGATCTAATCCGGACATTAGCCTCAGGAAGGTCCTTGCTGCAGAGCCCATGGTTGCCGCCAATATTCGACATAGAAGACATCGTCCACCAGATGAGTGGGCCCACCGACTGGGGGACTGGTACAAGTGTTTCGGGTTGATGGCTTCCGTTGGGAAACGGCACAGAGAGGAGACGTTATCTGGTGTGAGGCTTGCGCCATGTGCATGATTGAGCACAACTCTTTCCCCTGGCGATAGAGTGGAATCTTCTGTGAGACGGCTCCGGGTGGGATTACTGCGTGTAGGAAATACGCCTTCCAAACCCCGCTGTGGGATACGAGAATCGCTCTGCGCAGATAATGTTTCAGTTCGGAGCAATAGTGGAGGCTACTCAAAGCTTTAGCACAAGATTGAAAAAGTACAATTGGGCGTGAACACGGAAGTAATGACTACATGATATCGTGCATGCCAATGTATCATTCCTCACACTACTCACCCTTCGCTACTCGGGACCAACGCAGAGCCCGCCTGGGCAGTAGACACAGGCCCAATGTCCTAAGAGCATGTCTACGTCCAGGTGCTGGGCCCGAACGTCTCCCCATCCGCCACCACCAGCGGGATCGCCTCCCCATTCGTATCCAGATTGTTGAAAGCATTCGTGATGTTCGGGTTCCCATCCGCCGGCGGGTTCATAAACCACTGCGGCGGGTTCACCCTGCCCGGCAGCACCAGCGCGAAGAAGATGATCAGCGTCGCGATGTACAGCCCCGTATCCAGGCCCGCGGACGTGACGTAGTTGTACTTTGCCCACCAGCCGCGGAACCTCCGCTTGAGGAACCCGTTGAAGAACATGCCCACCGCGCCCCAGCACAGGTAGATGTACACGGTGGCGGGCGGGATCTGCCCGGACCCGCCGAAGATGAGCGGCCAGTGCAGGTAGCGGATCGAGGAGCGCGGGAAGCGCCGCGCCGCGAACCAGGTGATGACGGGCAGGGCGGCGCCGAGGAGCCAGTACCACTGCAGGGAGGAGTAGATGCCGCCGGCGCCGAAGACGCGCCCGGGGCCGATCACGCCCCACACGACGGAGGCGGTGTAGAAGACCGAGGCGCCGGGGCAGGTGTAGTGGTTCGGCTGGTCGGCCTCGCAGATGCCATCGATGGAGCCGAGGGCCCAGTTGAAGACGGCGACTTGGACGATGCAGGACCAGAGGCAGGCAGAGACTTGCGCGGTGAAGGTGATGCGTGGCTGGAAGGGGGACTGGGGTCAGCTTGATGATCCCTTGTGTGTGGAGGAGGGGGTGGGGCCAAGACAGAGGCTTACAGGAACCTTGAGGTAGTGGCCAAACTTCATGTCTTGCAGGAAGTACAGGGCTTGCGCCATGGTGATGTACCCGTACGTCTTGAAGAGCATCATGGCGATGGGTCTGCCGGGAAGCATGTATCCAACGATGAACTCCGTCAACACATTTAGACCAAGCTGAGTGTTGGTGATGCCCTGCACCATCCCAATGGGGACAAGAAAGACGATGGAGAGGAGCATGGCGATGATCATGGCCCACCAGGTCAGGTGGGTATCCCAGACGAGGACTGTGACCAGGGACAGTGCGAATAAAACCAGGAAAAGTGAATAGTACCACCAGTTTGGCGTGTCCGGGTACTTTCTCATCATCTTAAGGTGGATATCAGCATCCTGGTTCCGGGCGAGCTTTCCGCGCTCCAAGATCTCCGAGCCGTGGAAGATGATAGTGTGCACAATAACCGAGGACAAGGCCCCGAAGGATACGCCGTATGTGAGAGAAAAGAACGTTCCCAGGAATAGCGGCGAGTAGGCTTTGTATGCGGAGACATCTAGGGTCTTCTCTGGCGTCAGGATCTTCGTGACGTTGTATTGTGCGCCGGTGTTGTCGAAGGAGTGCGTCTGGTAATACTGTTAGACGAAGGTGAGACCGGGACCATAGAGGATGTGGCACTTACGCTTGCAATAGGCAAGTATTGCACCCACCACGTATTAGTGTAGAAGACTCCGAGGCCAGTGATCAGGAAGAAAATAACCACGCCGATGAGGGTGTTGACAATCGAAAACATGGGGAAGGGCAGGGGGCTGCCGACGAAGGCGGTCATGATGGTCCAGTCAAACGTGATGGGGAGCTACCACATTGTCAGCCGTATTGTATCGGTAGAGGTTCACGAGAGCCACTCACGAGTCCAAAGCCAGCATTGTTTCCGAAGATCTGGTTCACAACCATATTATTCGGAGCAATCCACGGGATCCAATCGAAGTAGGTAAGGCCCTGGGCAATCCACCCTGGGAACCAATACCAGCAGAAGCTCCCAATAAAGACGTAGAGGAAGTATCGGTATCTTCCGATACTCCATCCATTCGTCTCAGAGGGGTTCGCGGGCTTGTGGTCATGGAGCGTGTACATCAGAGTCGTGTTGGCCAAAGTCTGGGGCCAGATCATAGCGGCAGGCCAGATCAAGAACCGCCGGACGATCCCGGCCATTCCAAAGCCAACACACTGGGTGGTAAGCACGAGCAGCATCTGGAAGCCCCAGCCGAAGTTTTGCTCGTAGAAAACCTGCTGCGCGAGGAGAACGTCGGTCGCATAGGCAACTCCTCCTTGGATAGAGACGTTGGCCATCATGACGATCACAGCGTGCTCCTTGATGTTGAAGGGGCCCGGGTTGAGGTTCCATTTCAGCCCGAAGGTGTTGAACTCGTGGTTGGGTAAGACCTTGATGAACAGTCGCGTCAATATTCCATGCTCATTTTAGAGGGGCAGTTGCAGCATCTCACTCTGGCACAGAAGCACCCAACAGGATAGGCGAGGAGCTGGACGACATAGACGTAGATGTTGATGGACGGGTTCCGGAGGGAGAAAAGCAAATTCACGGCAGACACGACGGTCGTAGCGATCATTCCGATTACCCACGCCTTGATAATTACTCTTGTCAGTTTCGAAATTTCACTTGCAAGAAATTAATACGAGTGGACAGCTTACTCGAATGGTGTTGGCCGGCATATCCTCATCGTAGTTGCGGACTGCAGCTCGCACTTCGAAATAGGGAGAGTCCTCTTCGAGCAGGGCATGTTCGAAGTTGGCCTTCTTCTCGACATCATCGGTCTCTGCAATTCTGTTGGCGGCATCCTACCAGATTGTTAGCTCAGTAGCACCGAGGACGCAGACAGTGAGGTGGATATACAATAGTATCGTAGTCCAAGTTGTAGTCCCATTGATGAGTCTTCTTGAACTTCTTTAGCTGATCGACGCTGGAGCTGATGGCAGCATCGTCCTGGAAGGGTTGATTATTGTTAGGGATAACCTTCCCCTCGGCATCATACCAAGGTCCCGTGTCAGATCCGGCTTCCTCAATGACCGGGTGATCCGTTTGTCTCCGGACAAACGGCTTCCGGATGTTGAAGGGCATGGTGTGGGTTCGAATAAAATTCACCACCCTGACTAGGATATAAGGGACGGCCACATGAAGATGAACAAACGTGCGAAGACCACTGTCTACTCGGCATAGAAGGTGTGTTATATTATATAGGTATGCAGCACATGTCTCCGTTGCCTCTCACCGAGAGTGGTGTGGAACTACTTTGGGATTCGCTCCCGGCAGGGATACCTGGCTGTCCATTATCAAGACGCACAGAAGCTTGATATTATTAAGGCGATCCTGATCGCCAATGGAAGCTTGGCAAAGCTTAATCACGTTGCTTCTTTCACTGCAACGTTTAATCAATAATGGCTATCTGGACTATCCCATTGGGCGCTGTTTCGGCGGAGACTTTAGCAAGGAAGGGATTGTGACGAATCAGTGATTGGAAAGATGCGAACATGTCAGACTACCTCCGTTTCCACGTGGTTTTGCTAGTAGTATCTGTACTGGGTATACCCCGTGTTAGAATTGGTGACGATAGCTATCATAGCCTAGCCCTGTAAGCTCAAGCGCCGCCGCCACCGCGCTAGAAACCGGCCCGAAGGAATGGGCCACCAACTGAAAAGCATGAACGAGAGACGGAATGACGAATGGCGGGAGAAAACAGGCACCTAACTGTCTGACCATGCTACCACTCTGCGAGCCTAAATAAAATGAGCCAGACGACCTGCCAAGAAGAGGATGGCTTTTGCAGGTAGTCTGCCACAGGGTAGCACGTTGGCAAAGTCACCCCGTATTTACCAGCGCCATGCCCGGGGTCCCCGTTTGGCTAACACTTGGATGGTTCCATACTTACCACTGTGGTGAGTCGATTTCATCTTTGAGACACCTCAGCCCAGTTGTACGACCCCTACTCTCTCATGAGATAGATTGAGACGAAAGCAAGGGTCATTCCGGAAGGCAAACTACCTACTAGGGCTTACTTGTTGTCTCAGCTTGTCATGCATATGCAACATGTCACAGTGATTCGAAACCTTCAAGGCTCTCGAGGTGGACAGCAATGTGGCATTATATGCTTTATCCTCATTCAGCGCAAGACTTGCTTAAAGTATAAATCCCCAGTACTATCCGACAACTATTTAGTGAAGGCAGACGCCCCAGAATTTGCCCCCAAGGACTCTCCATAAAGCTGACCTGCATTATAGGTATTGGAGTTGTCATCATTGAGGAGAAGAATTTTACAAGATGTTTTGGAACGCTTTATGTCGTATGTGCATTAGGCAACTGTCTTCTTCCTCAGTCTTAAGCAAGTATATAGTCTAATTACTAAATTAATACCGGTTTCTACTATTTAAATCCCTATTATATAATTAGTAGAAAGATCTTAAGCAGTAGAGGATAGTTGCTAAAATTAGAAGGTTAGTAGGTTCGGTTAGTAGTAACCCTTAGCTTATATAGCTAAGGGTTAGGTATATAATTTACCCGATTCTGCCATAGACTGCTTGCCGTATCTAGACTAGTCTACGGTATGCCTCCAGCAGGCATCTGTAACTACTATCTGCCTTATAGCAGGAATCCATACAAGTCCGCCAGTGAGTCCCTTATTAAGCGACTGGATGAAACAGCATTCCGAGCTTGAAGCAACCGGAAGAAACTGTCTCAGGCCAAAAAAACCTCGACCGATCCTGAGGCGATTCGTTACAA
This sequence comes from Juglanconis sp. DMW523, assembly GCA_003013055.1. Lineage (NCBI taxonomy): Eukaryota > Fungi > Ascomycota > Sordariomycetes > Diaporthales > Juglanconidaceae > Juglanconis > Juglanconis sp. DMW523. The sequence goes on along the minus strand of MUZK01003733.1, from coordinate 2,922 downwards.
TATGCCGACGCACGCCACTTCGGATTCTCCTTTTCAACTGGGATTATGTTGCCCGAAGCTAATCCTGTTATCAAATATGCTATCAGTGAGAAGACTAGTCCTTGGGATACGCTCGAGTCATTGCAGGTTGCTTTAGCGAAGCCGGCTGCGTAAGGACTTGGAAAGGTGTAAGCAAAGAAACTACCTAGGTAGAAGCTATGCTAAAGAGAGGCATTAAAAGACATATACAATTTTTATGAAAAAGATGTCGATATTATGTTTGATGCAAGGAAAGATGCTACGATATCGAATTTCTAGTGGAAGAGGGGTTATGAAACGAGCGAGACGGTATAGGGTTATAGTCATTGCTATGGTTGGTTTTAAGCTTGGCCAAATGGAGAGACGGGCAGGCTTTAAAGAGCAGGGACAGGGTAAGTAACCGGAGTTCATTAGACTGAACATGACGTTTGAAAGCGTGTGAGATGGGAGTGCTTGGGAACTGGTGACCGTAGTGAGGTTTAAAGTTGCCATTACGCTGATGGTGTTCATGTATGAAGAACTGGTATCTTCCACATAGTATTGATTGTTATACGGCGTCAGTACGGTCAAGATACTAAGCTATTTGCAGAGGTTGTGCGAGTCCCCAGCCAGTTTGACATGTTTAAGAATTTCTTATTTTTGTTTTACCGCTTATTCTTTGAATATTTCATATATTGAGGACGCGGAATATTGTTGGGATTCTATATATAAACATTGCGTAACGCCCTGCTATGTCCTAGACTGAAATATTGTCGCCAAAGCGTACGCTTGTGCAGTGCCACAAGCTGTATTCTTACATCCTGTCACAAATATATATTGCTAGCCCATGACTACAACAAAAGAGGGGTTTTCTCTCCTCTCTTTGCGATTGTCTCTAATTATAGTAAACCCACTAGTCGCTGCCATGGCTGTGGCAGATCTTTCTTGTCACCTGTGTAGCGCTGTAGAGACCTTGATACTTTTATACAACAATTAGAGAATGGGTACCCAAACCACACACGGTGCTTCTATAGGCCTGATGCTTCTCGGAGCGAGGTATCATTTTATTTGCATGTAGGGACTTCCTGTGGTTTTGCATCTAACGCCCGAGCAGCAAGATCGTTTATGGACCAGCCGGGTAGGAGTCCATTGCGTGGTGATACTCGGAAACCCCGTATCCTGTTATCTCGACACCTTTCCAGGTACCGGTGATGTCGATGTACGTCTCGAGTAGAGTCACACCGCCCGTTGGGTTGTCGACATCGGTGGTCTCGCCAACAAGCTGTGGGGCCACCATGGTCAGGTTAGCTTTGGCGCTGGGAATGCTCAGCTGGTAGGTTCCGTAGTAAGTCTGATTGGTGTCGGGACTGGTCCAGGGAACAGAGCCGTGTAGGTTGTTTTCCGCGTCGATGGGGTAAATTTCGTGATGGCCGTCTGGGTATACAACCGTCGCCATCCGCTGACCTTTGTTTGAACTAAGTGTATTTGCAACCGGCTCGTTGTTCCAGATGGCTGCTTTCACCCCGTTGCTGAGGTGGATCATGAACAGGTTCCAACTGTTTGTGTTGGACCCAAGTCCCCATTGACGGTCCAGCCACGAGAGGGAATCTGACGTGACGACCTCAATCTCCTCCATGGTGCCATCGCTGTCAACGGTCATCGTGCCATTTACGAGACCGTTCGGGGCCGCCCACTGGTTTGTGAGGTTAGTTCCCCAATACCAAGTCCCCGACCCTGCGTCGAACAGATTTGGCCCTTCCATAGTACTAGTGAGGCTGAATTCAATTCCCGGAAACGTGCTGACGACGGTGATGGACGATACGAAATCATCGCTGGTGGAGTAGACCCGGATGCTGCCCAGATCCAAATCCACTCCGGTGGTGGAAATTGTGCCGTTCAGAACCTTGGCTTGGCCGACGTAGGTTCCGCCAGTTATATCCTGGATGGAGGCGCGGCCTACGTATGCGGGCTCCACACCATCCACAAAATACGTTTGCTGAGCATGGCCAAGAACAAAATATTCGTGACCGTTGGATCCCGTGATGTAGTAGGTAGTGAAGTAGCTGTTGATGCCGAAAGGAATCTGACCCTGTGGTAAGACCATGAACTCGCTGATGTTATACGCGCCGCTGAGTTCCTGTCCAGTCACGTCAGCATACCTTGTTGAAAAAATTGGCAAACTTTGCATCTCGGAAAATAGAAGCATACGCACGGTATAGCTGGGGTAGTCGACTATTCCATCGGAAGACGACCAGTAGCGCTCAAAGGCTAGGCTTGGGCTAACAACCAGCGCAACAGAGGAGAGGAATGCCAGCAGATTCATCTTAGAGGCGTTCCCGAGGACTTTCATTATTCAACAAAGCCCTGGCAGGTACTGGGAGACGAAGATTTCGCAAATACTTGTCACCACATCTCATATACTTATAGCAGTTGATGCCGTCACACAATGTCTTACGGTGCAACCGGTCGTTAGGAACATTCCGTCTGATATTCTCGGGTCTTTAGCATAGCCCGAGCAGGAGATGGTATAGGAAACGGGGTCACGGAAACCTTCCCATAAACAACTTCCCCACAGTGACGCCACTCGCTCCTCGTAGTAGGGCCGTGATATAGGTGATACACTTTCTAATTGGGAATAGCGGCCAGAGTTACTCGATCTGGAGTTATCTCCAGATCTACTTCCCCTCTTCATAGATCCTTTACTCTAGGACACGAGACGGAACGAAAGAATATGTTTGTTCTTATGCCTTGGCGTCGTATGCTATGAGTCGGGGTGAAAAATAAACGAGGTGAATAGTGGAGCAAGAGATCATCTACACCTCAGGGGTTTCAAACGTTAAATATCTATAAGCCCCGCAGAAGGACAGGGAACCGCCCTACTGATAATAAGCACCTTCATTTTAGCTATAGGATCTATAGAAACAA
>MUZK01003732.1:0-15705 GCA_003013055.1 Juglanconis sp. DMW523 | reverse complement strand
CCTTTCATAATCTCCCCCACTAACCCCCGTCCCCAGCCAAATCGCCACTGAACTCGCCCACAAGACCCAACGCCGCCAGCACCGTCCCAGCACAATCATCGACCTCTTCGCCGGCGCCGGCGGCAACACCATCGCTTTTGCGCGCTCGGGCCACTGGGACCTCATCATCGGCATCGAGATCGACGCGTCGACCCTAGCCTGCGCCCAGCACAACGCAGAAATCTACGGCGTCGCCGATCGCATCGTCTGGGTCCACGGGGACTGTATGGATTTCATGCGTCGGCTGAAGCATTTCCCCTGGACGCTGGCGCCCGAGCTACAGCTGTGTCGGGCGCAGCGGAGAAGGGGGACGAGCTTGCAGCCGCTTGCGAGGAACGTGCAGCTGTTTGCGAGTCCGCCGTGGGGTGGGCCGATGTACAGCGGGGCGAGCGTGTTGGATCTGGATGCGATGGAGCCGTTTGGGGTGGGGTTGCTGCATGAGGTTATGTCGCCCATGGCGCATGCGGTGTTCTTGCCGCGGAATGGAGATTTGAATCAGCTTGCGAGTTTAGTGCCTGATGACCAGCAGGAGAAGCTAGACGTGGTGCAGTACTGTATCAATGGGAGCAGTAAAGGGATGGTGGCTTATTATCCGGTGGAGGAGGAGTATGACAAATCTTGAGAAGGACAATCGATCACAACGAACGGGACTCGGAGGAATACGACTTCATCATTCCGTATTAGATATCTGGGATTCGGTATTTCAACTCCCACTGCACGATCTACTCCCCACGCCCTCACAACTGTCTAACGATACTCGCCTCGTCAAACAGATCCTTCAGAAGCCCCTGGATGCAGCCGTTCCAGTCTAGCGGATCCATCGCATACGTCGACTCGAACGCGAAGATGCTGAGTTGGCCGAAGAATGGCCTTAAAATATTCGTGACCAGTTCCTCTCGTCTGTCCAAGTTGGTCTCATCATTAATCCCGCCAGCGCCGAGGAGAGGCCTCTTGCCGGAGCCTTGGGCCGTTAAGAACGCCGTGGCTTCAACCTGTGGACTCGGCCCTGCCACGGCTGACCCGAGCTCCTCCGAGAGCTCGTCGACCAGAGCGACAGGCTGGTAATTCGTGGGTCGGTACACGGCGTCGATAGTATCCGTCACGAAAAGCCATTCGTGGAGTTGAAAGTCGTCCGGAGCGACGCAAATCAACAGATCCAATAGTTTGCAGGCTTGCAGCACCGACAGGTTGTTGTACATCTCCAAAGTAGAACTCTGTTCCGGGGTGGCTACCGATGAGATAGCAGCATGGATTTCGGCATTGATGGCTGGCCAGATAGGAGCTAGGTGTATGGCGCTTGTCTTGAGTACCAGAGCACGCACGACCATGAAGAGCTCTGCTCTGGTTGTGGAGGAAGGTGATGAGGTCGCCGTAGCCCCTAATAGTTCAACAAGCTTGTCCAAAATGTCTGGTAATTCTGTGACAAATGTGTCTTCTGCCGTGGCAAGGATAAGTGTTGCCATGCGGCGAAGTGTCAGCTGAGTCTTGCGATCAGCCTCCAGTCTCGCAGATGTGGCCCCCACGCCGAACACTATACCAGCTGTTGTCGGAGCAGTGATCCGGGTAAGTAGTTCGGGCATTCGATCTTTGTCTGCGATGGTCCACTGTCGAAGTAGAGGCAGCCAGTCATTCTGGACAAGCGACACATTCGAGCCAAAGAAGCGAGCATCGTTGAATGCGTCCGTGACATCTCTCTTCCATGTCTTCTGGTTTCCTGGCAACCTAGAGAGCTCCTGCAACAAGACAAGCGTCGCCTTTGAGAAAGTATCCGGGAAAGCCTTTGCGCGTAGAGCTGGACCGATCACGCTAGCTGAGATCGTGGTCGCGGCTGACAACACCCGGTCGTTTTCGACCAAGATCTTGGGTAGATTAGGGACGATGAAAGACAGTATCCCCACGACATCGTCTGCACGTTCCTGGGGATTTCTGTTACGACCAGATTGTCCAGCAGGCTCCAGACGCTTCGGTTTCTCGGACGAGCCATTCACACTGTCCGAGAAGGAGACAGGCCGCGTCGTGAAGAGAGCAGTAAGTAAACGGAGGAAGAGGTCCTGCAAGGTCGTTCGTCGCTACGTCAGCCAAGTACTATAGGGTCTTGTATGTAATGAGAACTTACGCCAAGTTCCCGACGCATCTTGCGCTGCTCCCCAAAGTTCGTGTTGTCGACCTTCTCTCCCAAAATCGCCGCAAACTCCAGAAGGCTAGGAAGTGTCTGCCTATGCGGGAAGGGATTTGTGAGCAAATCTCGGAGGAACGTGATGCAGTCCTGCCAGATTTCGTCCATAGCGTCGTCTTCGAGCGACCTGGCATAGTCCACCAAGAAGATCACAATATCAGTGTCTTGAAGATCAACAGTCAAGTTGGACTTGCGTGTTGGGTCAAGTGCAGTCGGGTTGGTGCGGCTGTAGATGGAGTTGAAAATGGCGGGTACGGTGTGTTTCGGCCGGGAGCCATCAAGAGCGGGGAGCAGGTTAAACACTTCGATGTGTGAGGATGACTTTGGCTCGTCCAGAGACTTCTTCCATATGTCGATGACCGTCTCCAAACACTCCAGTGTTTCTGCCGCGAACAGGTGCTCGAGAAGTCTACGGGCACGGTTCCTCATGCGTAGGGAGGTATAGCTGAAAGAAGCTATCGAGCTGAAGCTCTGGGCAGCAGCATCAACGCCTTGGCCCCAAGACCAGATCTTGAAGCATATTCTGACAGCGTCCTGGAATGCCAGCAGCACGGTCAATCTGTCATTTGCCGTTGCACTTCTCGCTTGAAGAGACTCGGTCGAGAACACACCGGACACCATATTCCCAAAGAAGCTTTGTGGCTGATCCTGACCTTTGACCACTGGCGTGCGCGCTTCTTCCAGTAGTAGCCTATCGTGGCTCTTGGCTAGAAGATGCTCAAGTCCGTTGAGGAACGAAATTAGTGTTGTCTCCGGGGCGTTGAGTTTGTCTGTAAATTCGCTCTCAGAACTTTTGAACATTAGTCGTAGGCTTGCAAAGGTACTACTGATCTGGTCGCATAGTGTGCCCACAAGAGGTATGAGCACCTGGAAGATCGAGTCTGAGTAATATGGCAGGCATTCGGTCAGAAAGCTGATCCAGCTGTCCAAGACTGGTCGACTGCTTGGCGAGGAGAGACCAGTTTGCAGGCATTTCAACAATGCCGGAGGCGGCGGAGGCAGGCGTGGCATCTTGTCTGCAGATACTGAGCCACGGTGACTTCCGGTATCTAGACCAGGCTTGCGTTTCTCGGTAGTGGGCGATGGTGGGGCCTCGACCAGTAGCATCTCTCGGAGTTTCAACGAAGCATAGACAACATCTAGCAAGAGAACCTGAACATAAGGATCCGGACAGTCCAGCGATTGTAACAGCCTGCCAATCAAGACGTCTTCAAGTTGCAACTTTGCCAAAGGAGCCGCGAAAGGGTTCAGCAGGATTTGGTGGAGCACCAACAGGGCGCTTCGGACGAGCTGCGCAACTCGAACTTTGACGTCGCCGTCTCCAGATACTTTGAAGTGGGAAATGCATCGGAGGCAGACTTGCAGTAGAAAGTACTGTACCGGCACATCTTCCTGCGCCTCGGCTGATACAGTTAGCACTGCATCCAAAGCAAGGCGAAGTCCACGAACTCACTTATTTCAGATAGGCCAGGGAAGTCTTCGGGCGATACGGCCTTTGTGGAGAGGATACCCCAAATCGCGTCTGGCGCCCATCGGAAAACGTTGGAGATGGTTCTGAGATAGTATATGCAGAGGTCGAGATCATCATCTTCAGTGAATTCCTTCACATCCCGCGCGACGCCTTTCTTGCCTGAAGCCCGCAAGAATGGTAGCTGCATAAACTGTGATGTGAAGATGAAGAACATTCTTCGAGAAGGCTCTGTCAGTGGGAACACTGATACGATCGAAGCACGTGACTCACTTATCTACACCAACGAGATTGTTCAGCCATGTCTTGACGGCCATGAAGAGCTGCGTCTTCTCATCGAGAAGGGCGTCCAGCATTAAGAAGAGTGGCCGCGTCAGCATGATTTCGTAATTGTCCATCCCAGCTAATCTAGGGAACGACGCGAGTTCCGCGAGTGGCGTCTTTGGGGTCCTCCTGTCCGAGTTGGTAGGATTGTCCTGCAGGCTGTGAGACCAGAGGATGCTGAAGCTTCTCCCTGATTCTGCTGGGCGAATAGAGAATGTGCCGTTCACGTCGTTCTGTCCCATCAAAGAGCAGAGCGCAGCCTCAATATCGCGATTCTGTGGTGTCAGAATCGTTTGCAATAGCCAGAGGCTCCGCACGGTCTCGACATGATACCGTGGCTCCGAAGCAGACAGGAACGACCATGCATGTCGGACAAGCGGGCTGACGAGATCTGACAGGTCGTTGTATGCGATGCGACTGGAGGAGTACAGGTTTGTGGAAAGAGAAAGAATGGAGGAGTAGGTGACGAATCTTAAGGAGTCTTCTGAGACTCGAGTATGCAGAGCTGCAAGAAGGCGAGCATTGTCGAACGTGGTATCCCGAGGTGTCTTGGATACCAGGAGCATCAGGATACGGCACTTAACGTTGAGATCGGACACTGATTCCTTCCGGACCAAGCTATCGCAGCCCAATTTGCAAGCTCTTTGCAGGAGGTGTTCTCCAACTTGTCGACGGGAGAGTGGTGGTTTGGAGACATCAAGGTTTCCTTGGTCATGGATGTAGAAATCTCTGATCTTGAGCAACAACTCAGAGCTCGGGGCATCCTTCGAGTCGCTGGGGGCTGCAGATGGCGCTGTTGCTTCTGATTTGGTTGGAAAGGCGCGTTCAGGTATGATTTCTAGTAAGTCAGCTGCCACACCAAGGGCAGCGGTCACCAGGTCATCGTCTCCTTTCGATGTGCTTCTTCGTTCGTCTCGCCGCTTCGTCTCGTCGATCATACACAAGACTGCTAAGACTGTTAGGGGGGCATGAACGGTCACCATTTCCTCTTCCCTGATGTTGAAGTGCCTCAAGATGAACTGGACCAGAGCGAGTTTATCTGATCTCTCAGAGGCGGAAACATCTCCTGGTCCAACTGCCAGCGCCATTTGACCAAGTATTTCGCCATAGATTAATCCGCTCTCCACGCCATCAAAAAAGGTACTGGCGCTACGGAGCACTTCCGCAAACTCCATCTTGCTGGAGGCTCGGTCCTTAAAATTCCTGACGCTGTCCACGATCGGCAGAAAAACTTCGGGCACGACGAGCCCGCCAATCTCCCATCTGTCCATCAGTGAAAGGCAAATGCGATATGGGCGAGCCTTGTCGGCAGCAGTGGTCTCCGGAGCGTCCTTGACCAAGGAGAGCAAAGCCTTTGTCAATGCCTCCAGTCCATACTCCTCGAAATAGCTCGTCCTAGTTACCATTGTGCCGTTCTGGTGTGTGGATGGAGACATGGGTGAAGCCAGTCCACTTTCTGGATCGCCTACCGCGGGCTCCGGACCAAGAAGCCACGTCCACAGCCTCCTGTTCAAACTCATCTCACGGCGAGTGACTACACCAGCGGCAGCCTTGAGAAGCAACTCCAGATCATCGTGCTTGACGCGTGTTTGGAGGACCATGGAGTGTATTGGCAGGTGGGTAACCAGCAAATCCAAGAATCCTCGCTGAATGAGCAACTGTTCGTCCGCAAGGCCCGCGGCAAAGCAGCGGAGTAACAGGCCAGGCTCTGGAGTCGTCACAAGTTGCGCCAACTTCGACAACTCAGAATCTGCTCCGTTTGATGCGTCTGTTTCTTGACCAAGTGGGTGACCCAACTTTGGAAGTGTCCGAACAAGGTAAGCCAGAGCTCCAGGTCGGCGGCTTTGGCCCGTAATGGAGGCCAGAAAGAAACACTGCCAGAAATAATCATCTCCTGTGAAGTGTATCGGCGTTATTTCTTCCGAGTCACGAGGTCGTATGGTCTTCTTGAAGCTCTCCACCAATTTCAGGGTCCTGTCGAAGTCTTCTGCTGTCTCATCCTCCAAGCCCGGAAGCAAAGCCAGTACAACCGATTTCATGGCGGGACGTAGAGCGCGAGGGTCCAATTCGAGAAAGTAACGCTCCAGAAGATCGAGGAACGTGGTTCGTACGGAAAGAGAGGCAAAGGACAAGGTCGGCGCAAGTCCAGGTAGATATAGCGGAAGGTCCCGGGAGAGACCATCCTTTCCAATGACCTTGAACAGATAGTTATATACGTCGAGGGTCTTTTGGTGAACGCCGGATGGTAGGGATGGGTTGAGACATTGCGAAAGGCGCTTCGCAACGAGGGCTTTCGAGGGGACGGTTTGTATGTTCTGGTTGCGAGCTTGGAGTGCCTGAGTGGTCGATCGTCAGTTACGGGGCGAGCGCATGAAGTCGTACAGGGGGATCTCTCCGTACTTTGAGAAGTCTATTCAGAAAAGAAATGTAGTCGGCCCATTCCTGTAGGGCAGTCTCGAAAAGTGTGAGGGCTCGGTCGACACCTGCTGCATATTTCCGGTAGGCTTTGTCTTGTGTAGGCGCATCGTCCTCTAGCCAAGCACATGATTGTCAGTTCTGCTACTTAACCCGGGACTGCAGGCGTTGATATGGAGTCTCTATCCTCACCAGCGCTGAGTTGATTCCTCCATTGTCGCGTGGGGTTCGTCGTGTCGTGGCCAGAGCTCTCGGGTGAGACTGGCCTCTGAGGCCCTGGTTCAAGGGACATATTCCTTGTAGTTGTAGATCGGCTTGACAGCTGAGAACATGAAGTCCTCTGGATTTGAAGGCGATGTCAATTTCATTGCTGCATGTGCTGCTGTAGGGATAGGTGTCGCCCTCTCCGGAGCTTCGACATAGGTGTGTACGGAGGATTGCTGCTGTTAGAAGGCAACCTGTTGAAGTCAGGGATGCTTGCGTGTCTTGCGATCGACGTAACCTCCAGCATTGAATTAAATTAGGGATCCCTGCTCCGCATATCGATAGTACATTAAAGAGTATATGCATCAATCGAGCATTATAGGAGCTCGTCCGTACTCGGCAGGCACTGTCATTTGCGACTGTTCCGAGACCTCCTCTACCTCAGCCTCAGCCCTAGTGGATGCCCTCAATCCACTTAGTTCAGCATTTCTTCTTTGAGGAGATGAGCAATGGAGTGACCCAACAGGACCAGCGCTGCAGCCTTGGAATGGGCATCCACAGGGATTTAGAAATTGACATGCAGGAACTCTGCATCATCTAGTGTCAGTACGGCGAGGGATGCTTTGCTTCTCAGCTGAGCCTCTCGTGCTCCCCGAGGCCCCCCAGGGCCTAGGGTTAAGATATCGGGCCTTCCAGTCCATCCATACACCATGGGCACGCCATTATCGTTGCCCTCCTCTGAAGCATCTCACAGCCTTCAACCCCGAAGAAGTCCCAGCATATGCAATTTTGTCTCACACTTGGTCCGCCAACCCTGACAACAAAATTCTCTTTTCTGAATTCGAAGCTGAAGTGGGGGTAGGATTCTGCTTCCTCCAGCACAACTGAAACAGGCATTGAAGAAGGTTGAACTCAACTGTGCCCAGACGCTGTGTGATGGGTCCAATCGCCCGTGCTTGGGTCGACACCTCCTGCATTGACAAGAGCAGCAGCTTTGAGCTGTCCGAGACTATCAATTCTATCATTTATGTATGTGTGATATAGGGACTCGTCTGTATGCTATGCATAATGAGTAGCCTTCTGATATGAAAGTCCTCATCACGTGCGCGTGGCCCCTTTGGCTGGATCGGTTGTCAACCACACGGAGACCTACCGTGAGCTGCACAACACACCCGCCTCCGCAAAACGCGCTTCGTGTGGTCTCATGGTGCCATCATCGGGACGATGGCCTACTGTATTATCTGTGGCAGGCAGGGCCTTCAAGCAGGGTCCTTTGGTCGGTATATGGCCAAGCACAAGAATAGAGGAGGGCGTCTCCGATAACACGTTCCGTTGCTGCAGCTGCAGCGAAGAGGTTGAGGCTGGACATGACACCTGGGTCAAACATACTGTCGACGCCCACCAGGCCGATCCGAACAGTGGCCAAATGATACTCACGAGCATGCTCACTTCAACATGCCCAATGTCCTAGGGGTCGAGGACACCGGCGACAGTGATTGTGATGATGCGTGGAGCGACTGCACGGACAGCTGCTTCTGGAAAGCCAAACGGAAACGTGCTCCTGAAGCCTCCCGCCCAGACTTCGGCCAACTGTTGGAATCCCGACAAAGATCAGACGCTGATCCGAGCGCGGGAGAGAGGGCAGGGGTTCTCGAGGATTCAGCATGACCACCTACTTCACCCTCAGGGCGGCCCGCCAATGCCGGGACCGTTACCATCGCCTTGTACGGCAGGATCCTGAAGAGCCAGAGGTCCAAGACCTTCCGCGCCACAAGAGGACGCGCGTCGAGGACGACAGCGAGGGGGAGGCTGTGAAGGATGAACGCGCGAGCCCCAACGCCTTCACCAAGGCCAGATTCGAATCACCCTCGCCACTAGATACTATCATAGTTCCGATAAGAGAACCTCACATCGACACGGCCTTGTGGGAGACTCGCCCGGGCTGTTGAAAACGAGCTTGACGCATCGATGCATCAGGCGTGGGAAGTGGTTTGACGACACATTATCCTGTGGTTTTGGAATGTTTTGGAACACGACACAATATCCTTCTGCTTTGATCGATTGTATATACAGCTGAAAGTGAATATATGGCCAAACTCCCTTAATAATATTAGATTCTGCCCAGAATTTCGTAGTGACCTAGTCTTGATCCCGAGCCGCTGTCCAGTGTAGACCGTAGCTTATTCCAGTACAACAGCGGTCAGTGCAGCGCTTCACATCTCAATGGACTGACGGGTGTTTTAACTTCAGTGACCCACTGTCCTAACAACTTCCCCTATAACGCATTCGGCTGCATTATAAGCGTTTCATACCATTATTCCTAAATAATATAAGTTTCCACGCCATGCCAATATACCTGCCTCGCTTGGCTGGGAATCGAGGCGGGTCGGGGCTTAAAAATCGGGAACCGTTGACAGAAAACGGGACGTCTGCCGATGGAGGTTGGCTGGGACCGGGCTTTTTCCCTAATAGTCTCCACATAGAGACCCATGAGATAAGCTCAGTGTTTCCCAAACTTCACCACCCGCTAGATGCCTTCTTCTTGATCGAAATCAGCGTCGTCGGTGGAGAAAAACTTTACAGTCGTAAAGATGAGGACGAACACTTTTCTATTCCGCTGTTCTCTTCGTTCACTATAGACGCACAGCCTGAGCACCGGTGGTAGAAGTGGGAGCATTAGAGACACTTGATATTGTCGGCGAGGTAGGTAATATCGTAATCTGTAAGGATACTATGCGGTCCTAGGCACTTGATGATGAAGAAAAGCAAAGCCTGTCTTCGTTAAAATATCCATAGATTTCATAAATAACAACTTTCTATCGAAATATATTGTCTTGTTATAGAAAACCATCCTCCAATAATGGGCCGACGTAATGCGTAAATCGCTCTCTACGTGCCAGACGGTTTGCATTGCCTAGCCTTATACCTATAGGCCAATCATCCGGGCGGTGAGAATCTATACCGTTCCAGACCGGTTGCTAACCAAGAAATAGAAGATAATGCGCCGGTGAGAATATCGTATGAAGTGGCATTGAATATACCTATATCGAAAAGATATATGCTAGGACTTGTATCTTCTCGTCGAGAGGTGATAAGCTACGCGAGGCAGAGTGCGAGTGGATCCATCACAACGACCGAATATCGGACGCGTCGGGATACCACGAGAACTGTCATAAGTAATAAAGAACCTGTGCCGTTGCGCTACATGTCTTATTGAATTTTCCCTCCGTCCAAGAACAAGACAACGGCTGTTGTTGCGCAAAAGCGTACGCTTGTGCGGTGCAGAAGCTGTATCCCTATATCGTCGCAGCTATAAATACAAAGCTTCTGGACTGTGATCTGTCCTTATTACGAGGATAGTTTTGAAGACGGTGTCTTGTGCGGTGGCTGCTCGTAATCCGCGAGTATCACACGAAGACATTCCTCTTGTGCCAGAAAAGCAATATAATCATCAACGACCGTGCCAGAGACGAAAAACTTATTCTATCTATTATTGTCAGCTTTTAAAGCTATGAGGTACGCAGGACAACGGACTTGCCTCCAACAACCTGTAGGAAAGACTCCGTTCCGACAACCTTAAAGCCTGGGGGAGGGGACTGTCCCTCGTCGTGGAGAAATGCGGTTATGTACCTAAGCGGGATTTATATACATACCTTATAGCCTAGAAGGCTTAACCAGTCTTCTCAGTCTTCTTCAACCGAGCATACCTATAAGACTATCAGAAATAAATTCAAGCAACAGATGGCCTAAAAGAAAGCTCCCCTATGTCGATATAGCTGGTCCCTACACTTGTCGAGGCATGCTAACAGAACTCTCGAGCAAGGCCTTCCTCGATGACCCTAATATCTCGGACAACCTCAGCGCCCCGAAGCTGGGCCTAATGATGGAGACATAAAGCGCCGTGTTCTCCAACGGCCAAAAAGGCGGAGCCCTTAACTGACCATTCACATTACAAATAAGGTTGAGCTTCCGTCTTCAATCTTGACTTGTAAATCAATACAGTGGTCTCTTATGGATCGTAGTGGGACCTACCGAGGTATATTCCGATGGAAAACCGGCGAACCTTTACCTAGGCTGTGGAGATTTCACTCCTTTTATGTCAGTGGGATATCCTTTGTTTCGCGGCCTTTAGTAAGGTTTATCGCAACTATTTAACACCGCGCACTTTAGGTTTTCTGAGCTGTATTTCTCCCTTCCTTCGCTTCGCCGGACGAGATTCTAAGAGCAGAATGTGCGTGCGTCTGAGTTCCATCTGGGCTGTTATGGAGCGGCAGGAGGTAATCGACGACGACGAGTCTGGACCCACTTCGCCTTGGGTCCATCTGTCTGAACGGATGCTGAATATTTGAGTGGCACTGGACGGTTGCAGGTTAACTAGAAAGTTCGGCGAGCAAGAGACAAGTTGGTATGCCTAGGTACTGATGGACGTTTACGAGAGCTAGTCTGACCTCGGGAGCTTAATAAGTTCGGCCAAAGTGGTGATGAGGTAGGCCGGCTTCTATGTTGATTCGTTCTTCGTAGAATCCATGGATGCATGCCCTGCTACGTGTTGATGCCGCGGTAGAGCTTCTGAGAATTAAGACTGTGTCTCCCAGAGCGGTTCAGTTGAAATCTCACTCGACTTGATCTGGATCTCGAGAGTTGTGGCACCCCGTCGCCAGCTGAACCGGCCACTAAGCCCACACCACTGCCTCTCACACTCCAACCTCTCAAAGCCTTCAGGGAATTCCTGCTGTAAGTATTTCAAGGGCGGCAATTGCCATGGTAGTCCCTTTCCTAAATGCAGTGATTTTGAGACCTGTGTATTTGATCTGTTAAACCGCTCAGGAGGCAGTGTAATCATGGACTTTCACCGGGTGTCACAGAGCCCTAACCCTGCTCTCATAGTCCGTGCACGATGCTCCACGTTAGTTAGATACCTAGGTACCTAGGTACCCTGTAACCTTTTCCGGTACTGCTGTGCCGCCACAGTCGCACATTAGGTAACCATTCTAACGTTCACCTAACGACAGTTAATTACGATCATAGGGATAGTAGAAAGTGCTCCAACTGTATTGACATATTTCACGAGCCCGAATGTCAGTTCCTTCCTTTTGTAATTGTGGAATTCGAGGTGAGTTGGGGTGGCCGTTTCCGGTCCAGTCTACCTGAAAATTTCGTGCTGAGTCATAGGTAGACAAGACAAACCCACAACCAACTGCATTGAGCGTCGAGTGGCCTTTTTCCCGCACCCAGCTTTGCACCCATCTCACCACTTCGCGTCTATCACTTCACCACTACACGCCGATTCCAACGCTGTCATCTCCGTCATGGCGACCATCATATTGGGCGCTCAGTGGGGCGACGAAGGTGTAAGCCGCCAAGACCTCCCTCCAGGCATGCACATGGGCTAATATCTCGAACATCTTGCAGAAAGGGAAGCTTGTGGACGCTGAACTGGTACGTACACCCATACCAGACATTCACTCCTTCATCTGAGGACACTGCTGACTGTCGACACCAGCATACCGGCCGTGCCAAGCTCGTGGCTAGAGCTGCAGGAGTAATAAACCCCCCCCCCACCTGGATGGTTCAGAACGTGCTCAGAACGACCCCCACCTCGTGCTCATCCTCTACACGCTTCCTGCATTTTATGACATGTTGCTGATTGATTTCAAGGGTCACAATGCTGGGCATTCGATCAAGTGCGTTAAATTTCTACCGAAAATTCACATTTTCTTGCTAACACACGCATCAGGGCTCAGGGCGTATCATATGAGTGAGCCTGATGAGTGCAGCTATTGCATGATAATTGCTAAACAGGCCACAGCTTTCACCTCCTTCCCAGCGGATTGGTTGCTGAGCATTGCCAAGTCAACCTCATAGTACGTAACTTTTGGGGTAGATTTCTACCCTTATTCATGTCTCGGGACTTGCTCCTCGTACCCTTTTGAGCAATTACTGACTCCCAATGCTAGGGCTCTGGAGTGGTGTTCCATGTTCCCTCCTTCTTTAAGGAGCTAGACATCTTGGAAAAGAAAGGCCTGAAGAACGTCCACGATCGTATATTTGTCTCCGACCGAGTCACGATCGATCTTGATCTTCACATTGCCGTCGACGGGCTCGAAGAGGTCCGTACCATTTCGTAGCCCTGTTCTTCCTTCCCGTTTTTAGTATTTTTCTAGCATGTCTCAGCTCACGCCCCGAGCTCCTTTGAGCGCTTCCCACGTGGGACTGCTCCTGAGACATGCCGGAAGTTCCGCGTTAAGGAGATCATCTACTGACAAAGACTGCAGGTTGAGCTGGGGGCGCGTAAGATCGGCACCACTGGAAGAGGTATTGGGTAAGTACCACTATTTCCGTGCTGCGGAGCCCTATACTCTCTTCATTTCAGAAACCCTTACTTTAGGCTCTTCTTCCTGCCGCGGATCCTTATCCCCATTTTTTGAGAATGTTCCAAAATGTATCACTTCAAACTCCGAGGCAGGATTCTAACTCTTAGTAGCCCTGCCTATGCATCAAAAGCCGCGGTAAGTATTCCAAGATGCATAATACATTCTTGCCTTCTAACGTTGACTAGCGGACTGGGATCAAATTGGCCGAAATCTTCGATGCCGCTACGTTCGAGAGAAAAGTTCGACACCTGTACTCGAATTACTCCAAGCGGTACGGCGATTTGCTGAAGTACGATGTGGAGGAGGAGCTCAAACGTTTCGAAAGCTATCGCGTGTCCATGGCCAAGTACACGTGTGATGCGGTTGCGTTGGTCAAGGACGCACAGGACAAAAACATGGCCATCCTGATCGAAGGCGCGAACGCCCTCATGCTGGACGTTGACTATGGAACTTACCCATACGTCACTTCATCAAACACGGGACTGGGCGGGATCTTCACCGGCCTTGCCATCAACCCGTTCAAGATCAAAGACATTATTGGGGTAGTTAAAGCCTACACCACCAGAGTCGGAGAGGGCCCCTTTGCTACGGAAGATACTGTTGAAGCGGGCCCAAAGTTGCAGGATATCGGCCGGGAGTGGGGTGTCAGTACGGGACGCAAGAGGCGGTGCGGCTGGTATGTCTTCATGCTCCCATCTGACTGATTTGATGACTGACTTGAGATAGGCTCGATCTGGTGGTTGTGAAATACAGCACAGCTATCAACCACTACACGGCATTTAATCTTACAAAGCTGGACGTACTTGATTCGTTCCAGACAATCAAGATTGCCATTGGGTACAAAGATCCGCAGACAGGCCAGGAACTGGCCTCATTCCCAGCAAGTCTTGACCAACTCGCACGTGTCGAGGTTGTCTACAAGGAAATGCCGGGTTGGAACACCTCGATCACGCACATCAAGACGTATTCCGAGTTGCCCAAAGAGGCGCGCGACTATGTGGAGGTACGTATCTAGGTCCTCATTCCAGCCTCTGATGCCTGTCTGTTAACTTCAAATACAGTTCATAGAGAAGTTCATCGGAGTCAAGGTATGATCTGATCTGAACAGCAATCCTTTGATCCCGATCGAAAGGATGTAATACTGACAACAATAACAGGTCAAGTGGATTGGTACGGGTCCAGATCGCGGTAAGTTTTCTTCTGTACTATTTCGACACCTTGAACTTTTCTCCAGAGTCTTTGACACAGTCTTGACCCCGTGCACCGCACCTTGCACATCCAAAATCGTGTGAAGTAATTACGCTAATCATGGGGACGTGGCAGAGGACTTGATTTACCGGGGTGACTGAGTTGGCAAGGGCCAGGCTACAAGAAGACCTCCGTTGCCTACTCCGGCCTGGCAACACCGTAATCTTTGCTTACATGGTGTCAAAGGTCTCAACCCATGGCTGGGATGTTGATCTAGACCAATGACGAGATGGCTATCTAAACAGGCGGACTTGTTCATAATCTCTACATGGGCGTGATTATAAAATGCAACTCCATGTTGACTGTCCGCAAGTGTCGTATCTGCGCATGCTGTAGTGAGCATACCGATGTTCCGGAAAGACATTTTCATTGTTTATCACAAAGGAGGGGGGGGGGCATCTACGCCCATCTATTGACAGAACAAGTCATCTCTTGCTGAAATTATAAACGACTCGATTTTTCAGATGCCAAATGTGTGCTTGGTAAATATGCACCTTCCACTTTAGGAGTCCTGTAAGCATGCCATATGCCCCGTCAAGCTTTCCACGATTCCTGTTATACATGGAGACCTTCCTGCATCCATCTTTGAGGGCTGGTATGACACTTCAGGTTCCCTGTTTCCCGTTCCCTGACTGTAATTTGCTCACCTTGAAGCATGGTCCCAGATCCAACTTATTTGCCTTGAAGTGTGGCCTATTATAAAGACCACCCGACTCCCATCAACTGCCTCGTCTCACCACCGTTCACTCTATCACGCTCCTAGGTCGAGTAGGAGGCCAGAAAACCGCAAAACCGTTTACGAGAAATCGCGGACATAATCATAGTACAGGAGCTTCTAGCACCGTCAAAGGTCATATTCTTCGTCGACGGCGACGGGAACGCAGAGCCCAATGGCAAGGACCGGGCCAGCGTCAATCTGTAATCGTCCAATATGGCTTGCACAAGAGATAGCAAAATGGCGTTCTATCGGCGAGAAGACGGGCCCCCAGCGCGGATAGACGTCGACATATTGGTGCACCCCGCACTGCTTGGCAAGCGCAGATGACAGGGAGACCCTTTTCCCACGCAATGCGGAGCCACACAATGGCCACCCGAGCCTGAAAGCCGCAAGTCTTCAGGATAGGCAAGGCGCTGTGGGCACAAGGAACCGGGCGCGATCCTTTTCGAGCCGGGGAAGCTGGAGTTGGGGGGAAGCGGATTCCTGGGCGCCGTCCGGGTGGGTTCAGCAGGATGAGCAAAAGTCGCCTTTGGCGTCGTGCGCCAGCTGCCTAAACAGCGTTCCGGGCGAGAGTATCAGAACCACCTGCGCCGCCAGGTCCGCGACGCTGCAGTAGGGCCAGTCTCTAGAAGCAGGCACCATCATCGGGTGCGTGTGAATTTCGCGGAGCAACAGGTACATGGCGGGTCGAAATACATCCTGGTGGATCTCGAGATTGAGGCTGTAAAGGGTTTTTTTT
>MUZK01003731.1:0-15694 GCA_003013055.1 Juglanconis sp. DMW523 | reverse complement strand
CTTTTTTCCCCCTTTCTTCTTTCTGACTCTTCCGATTCTGTTTCACGCATAAGTTACCGGCGTATGTCGACACTTCTTTGACTGCTCTACATGGCAGTGAACGACCTGCATCTCAGGAAGATGTCTTGTTCTTGCTTCTCAGCTAGGTTTCGTTTGAGGCGTTAATTTTGTGGTTTGTGTACTTTGATGGGATGATGGAATCTTGATGGGACTGATAGGACAAGGTCCATGGGATGCACAGTACTGGGCTTGACGTTGGTGCAACTGTAAAGGTATTGATATGATAGCTAATGGTGGTCTGCAAAACTTTCTGAGCGTCACTCTCTGCTCTGTGCTGCATAATAACTCTAATTCAATTTTGTTCTATTCTGTCTTGCTGGACATTTATACCGCGCTCCAGTCTCCCTTCCTTTCTTCCTTTCTTCCTTGCGGTTTATTAATTTTGTGTTTTCCAACAAAATGGCTCCGAAATGTCTCGCCATTCCATCGACCGCACCCTCCCTTTCTAGTCCACCATGCTGTGCTCATCAGTTGGCCAGTACACCCTCCAGGTTGGCCGCATGTACCCACCCGCATTGTTGAACTCAAAACAAACATCTTACGCTGGTTTCTGCAGTATAGCTATTCGCCAATTAATCATAGATCAGGCTAGTCAAAGCACTAGCCAAGTTAATGCCCCTTGGTTTCATGTATACCTTCAAGAGGAATCTAGGTAGGGGCCTATATAAGAGTCTTATCAATCGTTGAAGTCTTCCTTAGTCTCAAGTGTAACTGAGGAGAATATGCAAAAGTAAATTCGCCAGTGCGTGCACTGGTTACAGATCTATATAGTACGCATATTTTTCCCCACAGTAACAGTATGAGAGATGGACTGCCTATACCGCTATACCACTAAAAGTGGGATGTTGCATCATCTAGAGACTATTCACCGTATGCATTATAAACGCTGAGTTAGGCCTGTGACACTCAGAAAGTAATTTCCGAGGTCTTTACTTTGATTTTGACAATCGTACGTCTTCATTTTTAGGCAATGAGACTTGAACAAGGAGAGAACAAATCGCAGAGTTAGCTGGATTTGCATGTTTTTACTCTAAAACAATAACAAGTCACTGAAAAGGTTTAGCCAGGTCAGAATAGTGATTATTGCAAGGATCTGTTGGAAAAAGGCTATACGTAAGGCTGCTATAAGCTGTCAGGCAACTGCCACATAGGGGCTTGTAAATCACTAGTACCTGGGCTGGTACCTTCCAAGTAGCTCCAAGGATACGGCTTAGGTACGGACATCACGCCTTTGAAACATTCCCAGAATCCATGCGCGTCCACTGTATGTTTTCTCTCCTACAACAAACAACACATTCAATGTGGCAGCCAAATGTGAAAGCCCGACCTAGGACGCGACTTCAGGTAGGCGCCTGAATACCTAGGTAGAAGTACGATTTCCGAAAAAGTAAAAAGAGAAGATCTAAGCTGGGAAGAGGGTGTACGACGGATAAAGGTTGCATAAGCATCGCGGCCCTTGGTCCGTAATCCATAATTCCAATATATTGCTGGTACCTAGATCTCCGGTAAAATGCGAATTTAAGAATATTCTAGGATGAAAGAAGGCACAAGTATAACTTGTGCCTGTTATATAACCCCATATTATGGATCTAAGTTGGGAGCTGTCTCAGCAAGCCCATGCCTTGGGTGAGGAGGGAAGGAAAAGAGAAGAACCCTGTCCACTCCGTCGCTGGCTGCCAAGTTGAGTAGTTGAAGACCGGCATTATCAACGGCAGGAAGGGACAATCCTGGAGTGTTGAAGTAAGGCAACGAATGTTGTGAATGAAAAAGTCTGAGGAGAGTTGCTGTATGCTTTCTAAAGACTGCGAGGGGGGTTCAGGGACAGACTCAGCAGAGCAAAAGCGATAGTGTTCTCAGATGCAGAGATGCGACGAAGTAGACATGCGACATGCAAATAACCACAATGGGCCTCAATGCAAAGAGAGACAGGTCAGACGAGAAAGTATAAACGAAGAACATTTGAGGTGAGAGGTGTAAGAAAAGCTGCGGAGGAGTGTTTTTCAGACTAGGAGGTATAAGTCAACCGATGGGAAGCGTTACAAATGAGACGAGTGACGACGAAGCACGAAGAAGCTGGAAGCATGTATGCGATGCGAAGCGTCAAGATGCGTAGTGCTGGATGAGATGCGAGGAATCACGACTAGAAGAGAGCAAGAGGTGACACGCGTGGACGGAACTCTCGAAGCAAAAGACCGCGACCTCGAACTGGCCGGTCAAGATCGCGGTTGCTCCTGCGCCGTGTGTCGGCGTTTGGGGGTGGCCGACTGGAAGCAAGAGAGTTGACAGAAGCCCGCTTAGGGCAAAGCAAGCGACTCGCGAGTGTGAAAGCTGTTGGAACTTGCTATGATTACTGAGTTGAATATTCTCGCCATGTTGCTTGCTTCTAACCCGTGTTGTTTTACTCTAGTGAGGTGAGGAGGATGAAATGGAAATGTGAGACGGGCACTGGGCACAGCGGTAGATGCTGGTGTTGGCCTTGGCGTTTTGTCTGGCCTTTTGCGGGTGGAAATACTAATACGCTAACTGGATCGGCAAAATTATCGTGCGTTCCCAGGAGACAACTTAAGTTGGTGCTTTAAGCAGTTGCCAACAAAACACTTCGTACCTAGGTAATCTGTAGGGCGGTAAGCTGCATAAACATCCATGTCATTGCATTGCAGATGACGGTACATAGTATCTAGGTAGTTCAGTACATTCATTGTTACCTGACGAAGGTATCTCTGTATAGCGAAATTTGCCGATTTATTATCAACATCTATCATCACTAATATAGTTCGACTATCCTACAGCTATCAACCCAATACCGAAAATGGTGACCCCGGATGGCAGTTTCTTCCTGCAGCTGGTCCCAGACCCATTGTACTGACGCTTGGCAGTGGCTTTAACAACTCTACCTTGTGGACCAACATCCACATCGCAACCACCATCATATGCGCATGTTTAGCAGTATACTCGCCACTTTGGTCTCACCTGGAAAAATCTTCAACAGCCTGCGGCAGAGATACTGCTAATCTCGTAATTCCACTTTTACCCGGTCCAAGCCGAAGGGCTACACACTGCATGTCATGCCACAGAGGATTCAGGAGCCACAAATCTGCATGCATGGCTCCCATACACAGTCACAATGCTAGTCCAGCCATGGTGTTTTGGTACTTACTACCTACCATAGCAGGGTGTGAGGCTATGGTTCACTATGGGTCCTGGGACGAGGCGGTGAGGCTATTCAGAGCCTTGCGGATTTGATTGTGCAGCTCGGCTGAGATGGCCAGTGCGTCCGGGCGCTAACGGAGCTGCGCACGGGCCATCACCGCACCCTGTGGCCGGGTTCCCGGGACAACACAACGAGAAGACATCCTGTGTGTTCACACTTCTGGAATTTGGGAGTGTACAGGGTAGCCAGAGTAGAACGCAAATTTCGGTTAAGACTGAAGCTCCCGACTGTACATTACTGCATATGTTGGACAATTTTCCGCCGTTGCACCCAAGGTGACGTTAGGCGGAATATGCAGGCTTATCGATAAGTGGACCCCACTGAAAGTTTTCGAAGGACCATTTTTCTTGATGGCTTGCCCGTCGCATCACAGCGCATCTTGAGACTTCCAACGAAACTGGACGTGCCTGTCCTCCAATCTCCCTGTCAAGATGTCTGCTCCAGGCCTGACAGAAAAGCTTGACAAGATTCGGTCGCCGAATCTGCAGAGCCAACAACACGTTCGTCCTCCCCCAATTTTTCTCGGTGATCTCGAACTGACATGTGCCTCCTCAGACATCGATTATCCTGCAAGCAGTCGAGACCACCCTCAAAGAACAGAACTCTGAGCCGACCCCCACAGCATATTTCGCTGCCCTCCTTGCGCTGCTTGGTCAAACACCTGCCGGTGGCCAGTCCAAGAAAGACCTTACAACTTCGATCGTATACCTCCTCGACATCGTCACCCCTTACGCCCCTCAACCTCTCCTCCGCGCCCGATTCACCCAGATCCTTCAACTCCTCGCACCCGTCATTTCACAACCAGAAGCCGATGCACCGCTCCTCCGCCCGTCGCTCGGATGTCTCGAGTCCCTCCTGCTCGCACAGGACTCCACATCATGGGAGCTGTCCGTCACGCAGATGGGCCCTCGGAGTGCCGTCTCCGGCCTCTTAAACCTCT
Organism: Juglanconis sp. DMW523; assembly: GCA_003013055.1. NCBI lineage: Eukaryota > Fungi > Ascomycota > Sordariomycetes > Diaporthales > Juglanconidaceae > Juglanconis > Juglanconis sp. DMW523. The sequence continues at coordinate 11,483 of MUZK01003731.1, read as the reverse complement.
CGCTAGACCCACGTCCTAAGGTCCGCAAGCGCGCGCAGGAGGCCTTGAAGAACGTCTTGAGGAATCCTCCTCCCACACCATCCCTCGACCACCCTGCCGCCGACATGTGCGCTGAGGCGGCCATGAGGAGCCTCACAGATCTGGCGGACAATGCAACTCGGTCACGCAAGGAGAAGCGTTCCACCGACCCGATCCACGACCCGAACATGATACACGCGCTCCAGCTTATTAAGACTATTGCCTCTGGTAGTGGTGGATGGCCGAGCAAGAAGATCGAACCATTGTGCGAGCTCCTCATCGGCATAGCTAGGACAGGGAACGAACACATGACAATGGCGATCTTCGACATCTTTGAGATGATCTTTGAGGGTATGGCAGCGGACGAGGTGGCTTCTGCAAAGTTGCCAAGATTACTCGAGATCATCACGGAGCTGCGCCCAGCTTCCAACGACACACAACTCCTACCAGCCTGGGTGGCCATATTATCTCGAGGATACGAAGTATTCGCCCAGGTCGAGCCAGAGGACGTCTTTTTGAAGCTTCCAGAGCTCTTTGAACTGGTCTCCCAGTTCCTTGAGTCTCCGTCAGAGAACATCCGCATCTCAGCATCCGAATGCCTCGTATCCTTTCTCGCAAACTGCATACCCAACCAGGTCATACTCGAGCCCTCGATTTACGATGAGAAGACCCTGGAGAAGGTTGTCAAGGTGGTGGAGGGCCTATTCAGTGTCAAGTACCAGGGTGCCTGGGCAGAGACTTTTAACGTCGTGGGTGCCATGTGTGACTGCCTTCGATGGAGGGCATACCCGTACCTTATCAACGTGACGAAGACGATCGGCGACCTGCGAGGTAGCGGCTCCTTTACGCACAAGAAGGAAGCTGATGAGATTATTGGAAAGGCCATCAGAGCGATGGGCCCAGAGGCCGTCCTCGGCGTCCTGCCCCTGAACCTGGCCAAGCCAGCGAAGGGTCAGCAAGGCAGAGCTTGGTTGCTACCGCTGTTGAGAGACTACACCGCCAACACAAGCCTTGCTCACTTCAGGTCCGAGCTGGTGCCGTTGAGCGAGTTGATGTTTCAGAGAGTATTGGATCACGGTGGTGAGAAGACGATGGAGGTCAAGATCTTCGAGACTGTGGTTAACCAGATTTGGTCAATCCTTCCCGGCTACTGCGACTTGCCGCTGGACCTCCGTGATGCATTTGATCAGTCATTCGCTGAGCTTCTCGCAAACCTACTCTATCAGCAAGTTGACCTGCGCCTGAATATCTGCAAAGCATTGCAAGCGCTTGTCGAGTCTAACCAAGTCATTGCGAACATCGACGAGGAGGACGACCTGATCCTTCAGAGCCGTGTGACCAAGGCGGAAGCGAAAAAGAACCTCGAGTATCTGGGCACCTTCGCAGGTAACTTCCTGGCCGTCTTGTTCAATGTGTACGGGCAGACGCTACCAAACTCTCGCGGGCCGATCCTACAGACCATCAATGCCTACTTGAGCGTAACACCCTCTGGTGAGCTAAAGGAAACGTTCGACCGGGTCTGCAAGATGTTGGCATCTGCCCTCCAGGAGACCACCGCAAAGACCGATAAGGATGCGAAGAAGGGAGGAAACGAGAAACTGCCCTCTACTACGCATACGCTTATGGATCTCGTCATCACTATGTCTATCTATCTGCCCCGGGAGAGCTTCTCTACGCTTTTCGAAATCGCCTCGCTAGTAGTCTTCAAGGACGACGATGCACAACTGCAAAAGAAGGCCTACAAGCTTATCCCTCGCCTGGCCGAGTCCGACATTGGCAAGATGGCTCTCCAAGAGCGCCAGTCCGAATTACAATCTCTGATACTCAACAGCGCAGACAAATGCTCAGCACCCGCTCGCCGCGAGCGTCTGGCCGCTATAACAGCGATGGTCCCCTCCATCCCCAATGACTCGCTCCACTTCATCATCTCGATCCTCTCCGAGGTCGTGATCGGCTGCAAAGAGCAAAATGAGCGCGCACGCTCCACCGCCTTCGAGCTCCTCGTTCTTTTGGGGCAGAAAATGGACGAAGCCAGCGGCGCACTCATCGAAGTGGGCAAAGTGCCCCGCATGCACGCGGACACCCCGCCCAAGACGGCCAACATCGAGGAGTTCTTCACCATGGTCAGCGCCGGTCTCGCCGGTGGCACGCCGCACATGATTTCGGCGACCATCACGGCCATCACTCGCATCCTATACGAGTTCCGCGAGAAGCTCAGCACTGGGACGCTCGGCGAGCTCGTGCAGACCATGGATTTGTTCCTCACGTCCAACAACCGCGAGATCGTCAAGAGCGTGCTTGGCTTCGTCAAGGTCGTCGTCATCTCCCTACCGCGGGAGCTCGTCGAGCCCCGGCTGGAAACGCTCATCCCCAACCTCATGGTGTGGAGCCACGAGCACAAGGGCCACTTCCGTGCCAAGGTAAAGCACATCGTAGAGCGGATGGTACGGCGGTTCGGGTTCGAGGTTGTCAACAAGCACTGCCCCGAGGACGATCGTAAACTGGTCAACAACATCCGCAAGACCAAGGAGCGCAGCAAGAGGAAGAAGGACGCGGCCAAAGAAGCGGGCGAGGACAGTGACGAGGAGAATGACCAGCCGAGGAAGGGCAAGCGTGCGTTTGATAGCGAGTTCGATAAGGCTTTGTACAGCAGCAGCGAGGACGACGGTTCCGGGCCTGACTCGGACGACGAGGTTGCGCCGCGGGGCAAGAAGGCTGCCAAGAAGGGTCGCGCGTATATCGTTGAGGACGAGGACGAGCCGCTTGACTTGCTGGATCGCAGGGCGCTGGCGAATATCTCCTCTACGAAGCCCCTCAAGCTGCGCGCGATGCAGAGGACCAAGGCGAAGGTCGATCTCGACGGCAAGCTCATCCTGGGCGAGGACGAAAAGACGGGTGGCGACGAGATGGACGTCGATGGCGGGGAGAGCGGTGTCAATGCGTACGTTGCTGCGCTCAAGGGCAAGGACGCGCCCAAGAAGGGATTGCGTGGCAAGCTCAAGTGGTCGAACAAGAAGGGACAGGACGATGGGGATGATGACGAGATGGATGTTGATGAGGAGAGCGCGGCTGCTATCAAGGCCAAGGTGGGCAAGGCGCAGCAGAGGCCAAGGGGAGGTGGTGGCCGTGGTGGCGGTCATGGTGGCGGTCGTGGTGGTGGTGGGAACAGGTCTGGCAAGGGGATTGCTGCTGGCCGGAGAGGACTGGGCGAGGACAAGCGCAGAGGGCCGGCTGTGCAGGGTCGGGTGATGAAGGCGAGAGGCGGTCGGAGGTAGAGAAAAGCCTGCTACTCCTCAGTTGATGTGAATATTCCGAAGTTAGAAGTTGTTGTTACGGCATTTCATCATGGCGCGTTGAGTACAAGGGATCGGCGTTTATAGGCACTCGAGAATCAAAAAATCGTCTTTTCTCTCATCGGTATTGCTACAGCCCGGCCGCACACGCGCGACCTGCTTATAATAAGTTTACAAAAGCGCAGTAAAAAAAACCCATCGTACGTAGACGGGTCCTAAGAACGCCTGTTCAACGCCATTGATGTCCTATCGTCTTGTTCCTAATCCAACCAAATCAACCTTGCCCGCTAGCCCGCTCGTTCACTCGCTCAACGAAACTTGCTAACAATAACCGCAATAATAAGAAGAACCAGAACCGTGATGATTGCAATAGTAATCACCCGATTTGTAGCCATCCTTTTCCCCCGGTCTGTGTTAGCAAATACGGTCCCTCCCCTCCAACCAGGCAAGCAAAAAAGGGGCCACCAAAGAATCTTACCTACGGGCCATCCCCCTCAACGTCTTCACACTGCGATCCACATAGCCCTCGCTCCGCAGCAGGGTATCATTCGTATGCTCGATCACACCGCGCTGGCGGTGCAGGTCGCCGAGGGTGGCGGCGCCGATCATCTCGGTCTCGTTGGCCAGGCGCTGGCTGGCCTTGAGGCGCTGGGTGCTGCGGTCGAGGCGGTCGGAGCCCGACAGCAGCTGCTGGCGCTGCTCGAGCTGGGCGTCGGCCGGGTTGTCGCTGTAGCGCTCGCGGCTGCCGAACAGGGCGGAGCGGTCCTCGGCGAGGTGGCGCAGCTTCCGGCGGGCCTGGTCGATGGAGGTCTGCGTGTCGCGGAAGCGCTGGTTGGCCTTGGAGCGGGCGTTGGTGGGTATGTTTGACTTCTCGAGCTGCATCTGGCCGAGCTGTTTTCGGGGGGAGAGGGTGGTTGTTGCTCCGTCAGCGCACTTGTACAGATTGGTTTTGTCTTTTTTTTCTTCTTCGGTTTCTTGTCGTGATCTCGTCGCCGTGCAAGGGAGGGGAGAACGGGGGGGGGAGTCAGCTCACCAACTCTTCCGCCTCCTCTAGGGCTCGCTCGGCCTGGGCGATGGCGGCCTTGCGCGGCTCACCTGTTAGTTCGGGTATCTGATCGAGTTTCTGCTGCAAGTCGGCTTCCACGAGACGGAACTCGGCGGAGTAGCTCTCGAAGAGCTCGGAGCCGGCATCGGTGTCGAGGGGGTTGGACATGGTGGATGGCGGTGATGGGTTGTGGACCGGGTGAGGGGGGAGCGGTTGGAGGGTGTAGTGTGCTCGTTGATAAATGGATGAAGATCGGCGAAGGTCGGCGAGGATGTCGTGGGTCGCTGAAGATGAATGTTGTGTTAGGTGTGTCGTGTCGTGGAGGAGAGTTGGTCGCAGGTCTGGAAGCAAGAACGTTTGACAATGAGGTTGTTGAATCTCGGCCCGGTGTCACGCATCCAGTGTCAGAGGCAAGCAAATCCCAGGTAGGTACCTACGTAAGCCGCCAAGCTTACAGGGAAAAGGAGACAACACGACAACACTAAGCCCAAATAGGCACCACAGTAAGGAGTGGTGGCACTTGGTGTGATGACTAAGCTGGACTGATTCTCAACCTTACAGCTAATCCTAGTGTTCTGTAATCTCTCTTCTGGTGATGAATCTTACATTTAAGCTCAGCATGCTGCATATAGCCAGACAACCTTGGCTTTATGAGCTCACTCAGGACCAGAATTTAGAAGCCCATATTGTATGAACTGCCGACAACCTCTCTGCCAGCTCCTTCAGAATCTGGACTATGGAACTCTGATCTCCATTCTGCATTGCTCTTAATCAGATTATATCTCACAGCATCGAATTCGGACTGTTGTCTGCTGTCGATGGCCACCGAGCAAACCCCGGGAGCTGCAGACTATAGTTCACACCTTCTTCCAACCACACGAATCTTGGGGTCGCCATACAAATTGAACAGATTCAAACTCAAGGGGGCAAGATAAGCAGACTTCTTGTGCATCGTAGTCGGGGCGCAAGTAAATTTTCAATATAACATAATTATATTGTTTGTTAGGAGAAAAAGTTACAAAATGCCTAAATTTGGGTTTCAGTAGGTTGAATTCTGAATAAAAATTATGTAAACTTGGGTCTCAGAAGGTTGAACTCTGAGTAAAAACTATGTGACTAAGTATATTAAGTTTGTTCGCAGAATCTTAGCATCTTCAACTTCCAATCTCGACGGCGTCGCTCTTCCTCATCCTTGCCAAACGCTTATTCGTCATCTTGTTCAAGCGCCCCCCCCTCTTGCTCATCACTGGGCTCCTCAGGATCTTCCTCCTCAGTCGTCTCGACCTCACCTTGTCCCTCCAAAGCATCTGGGATGTTTCCATCATCTGTGTCAACATCATCACTACCAGCATCATAGTGATGCTCCCAGAAGTTGATGCTGATATCGGTTGGAGCCAAGGTAGGCCCTGAGATCTCACAGATAGACTCCTTCCAGAGATCCAGGACCTCTTGGGATGGTAGATCAGGACGAGCACCCGTAGGCTCGTGAGACTCGTCTGGGCGTACGATCGTCATAGCTGCCCGCTTCTGCCCAGCCTCCTGTGTAATTTTGAAGTCCATACCACCAAAGCGGCGCCTAAGCAACGATGCGGTTCTGAATTCCTGGAGAGCTGGCATGTGTCTCATGGCCCGGCCACAGGCTTTCAGGAACATGTTGTTGGCAGAGACATTACGGAACTTCGGGCGGGAAAACGCGAGCAATTTAAGCTTCGGAAAGCTGAGATTTGGGGGGAACAGGGGCTCGAAGTTGCCATCCCGAAAGGAGACGAAGGGGTCGTCGACGTCGTAGGGTAAATCCCTACCGTCAAGCTGGAAGACGGAAAGTCGTTGGGCGAACTCAAAAGCGGCGGCAAAGAACGACGAGACCATGGATTGCTCTTCCGTGTCGTCTTTTCGGGGCACAAAGCGCACGTACAACTCGTCGATCTTTGGCACGGCCTCCAACAGTAGCTGGAAGAAGACTATTTAAGAAATGTGTGTTAGCAACTGTTGTATCAGGTCTGGTATGTTGATGGTGGATGGAATCATCTTACCAACCGCTCTTTCCTTGGCACTCGTGACGTGTGCAAGTCCCTTCCACTCCAACATCTTCTCCTCGTGACATTCAAAGAGAATCGACCGAAGATTCGGCATGCGTGATGCAAGGGCGAAAACGCATCCATCACTGATGTTGTGATCGACTAGTCTATCGGCTGGGGCCGTAGTCTGGAGCGCTGTGATATATTGGATGGGTGGAAGGCTGCGCAACTGACTCTCAATGTCGAAAATAGGCTGGTTAGCGAGGAGGAAGAGCATGAGCTTTGGCTTGGGGGCATCTTCGTCCCACTGGAGCAGGATATCGAAGATCCGTCGAATCACAGACAGGGCCGAGTCCGGGCGATTCTGTTCGACCTCCAGGGAGAAGAAGAAACGATCCAGAAAAGTTCGTCGTCTTGCGACAACATTGTTCTCAACCCTGTCGAGATCTTCGACTGTAAGAGTTTTCAGCTTCCTTCGGACAGTGTCGAACTTGAAGCCAAGAGTCTGAAATGTCAAGCTCTCGACAGCGTCACGCCAATCCGTGTTGATGCCACAAAGTTCCAGAAGCCGCGCCTTGCGGTCCTTTTCGTTAAGGTCTTTGACGGAGTAGCGAACAGCGTAGTACAGTATCTCCTCACGCAGTTCGAGGGGCAGGTCGTTGAATTGTGCCATCTTTGGTTACCTGCCGGAAAGTTTGTGAAGGTATGGGAGTATGAGTATAGAGTGTTAATGTGATTGGAAATGGAGCTGGTGGGAGTACCCGCCTAGTGGCTATGAGAATGGAATTGGTGTATTGTGTTGAGGAAAGGAAGGCGAAGAAAAGGGAGGTTAATTTGGTGAAAATCAAAAAGGAGGAAACCGATCATCGAGCTCACAGAGTGAACCTCGATTTATAGGTAACCAGTGGTGGCCGAGATAGGAGCAGTGTCATCGATAGCGAGCTCTTTTAGTTGCTACCTACCTAGGTAGCTAGCTCATCTTATGATTCATTTAGGAGAAGCCAAAATGCGACTTGTCATGGGCCAGGAAAAAACGAACATTGTTGATCTCTTGTCGGGGACAACTAGGATGGCGGCCATGTCTAACTAGTCTGAGCATTCTGGTCTAGTACTATAACGATTTTCATTAGGAGATCATCCGGCCAACAAGCACTTCTTTACCTCTGCTTTTAGCGTTCGACGGGCTTCAATGCAATTCCATTACAAGTGCAAGGCCTGGGCCTTCTGGATTTATCATGGGACTCACTAGAGACCTCTGCTAAAGCTCCGCCACCATTTCGCACATGACCTAGGCTCCATAAGCAAATCTAGCTTGGACATATGATGCAGTTCTCCTGTTCTTATACAAAGCCTATGTTATAAGCTATCTTCACGTAGCCTGTGAACCTCTCGTAAGCTTTATTTCGTCCCACCCCATTCTAGTCTAAGGCCTACGTATTTCTCTGTTGCAGTTAATGGCACTATGGCACTATATGGTCTTGGGTGCTGGCATCTTTAAGCATCCTCTAATGTTTGAAAGAAAAATATTAGAGCTGCTATAGCTATATTAACGGGTTAAGAAAACACCAACTACTTATATATGACCTATAATTTGCAAACAATATTATCATGACAAAGTATGTAACAAGTTTTAGCTATGAAGATAGCAGCCTCAGATTTTAGGATGACTCCAGGATGTTGTGCCTACCAATATCATGTGAATGCTTTCAAACTGACTCACGCAACGGATCAGTGAATAGAGTAGTAGCCTTTCTCCTGTCCCCTCTATAACAGTTTCATGACTGCCACCTAGTTCATCATGTAGAAGTTCTTCTCGACGCCCAACTATATGATAAGTGGTTGTTGTTTTTCAAGCTGTTAATATAGCTATAAAATCTGTAACAGTTTCCTTTGTACAATGGAGACTGCTCGAAAGCCTACCACCAAAATTACACAGTGCCGTTAACAGTAAGAGAGCAAAACAGTAGCCAAATCTTAGACTAGGTAGAGTGGATAGATGACGTTGAGGTTATGAGAGCTTCACAAGCTACTCGACGCTAGCTTGTGAAGCCATCAAAGTCCAGACATCCCAACTATACGATAATGATACGGGGAAAGAAAAGGAAGGGAAGATAAGGAGAAGGGCTTGTATCTAACAAGGACTTGATTTTGAGGGAATTGCAGTAGGTTCAGGTATATCAGAAAGTCGCTTGCACTGCAGAACCAAGAGCTCGATACCTTCAAAGGGTCTCGGTTGACTACCTAGGTACCTAGGTGCCCACGGTTGTCGTAGCAGTCCACTAGTTCTGCAGACTAGGTACTAGCTAACTTCAACGCCAAGAGTTGTTTCAATCTCTGCCAAACTAGCCTCTTTGACAGCATCATTAATCTTGTTCTGGATCTTTGATCATGTTATGTATTTCAATAGAGAATTATCTCCATTACATCATGATTATATACAAGAATGAACCTTGCCGGATCTGTACATTCCATCCTGCAACTGCGACATGCTCACTCAAATATCGTACCGTCGTAATCCTTGCCGCTCAGTACATCCTCGTAGCTGATGGTCCAGTTGCCAAAGCAAACGTACTGGTAGTTAGCCAGATATGTGCTGTTCTCCTGGCTCCGGATGAAGTCAGACAGAGGACACAACCCGTCGGTTCGACCCTCGCATGCACCACCGCGGATACTGTCCAGGGGCAGGATGCCGTTGTTCAAGCGCTGGCGAATGAATTTGTGCGTGGCGTTGGCCGCACGGTAGCCGTTGGCACTGCGCGAGTACACGGTGGTATGGTAGGGATTGACCGCCGGTGTGGGCGAGGAGCACCCGATGACCTCTGTTACGAGGTGAGCGCCGAAGGGCGTCAGGTGGGAGAGGATGAATTTCCTGTCCGGGGTCGGGGGATACTGGACAAGGTCAGCACATTGGTCTCACCCATTGGAAACGCATCAAGTACTACACTTACCTTGTTGAAGTCAGGCGCATCCTTGAAGTAGTCCATGCTCATCGCCGTCAGCAAGCTGATGATGATATCATCATGGCTGAAATCCGCATAGAACTCCTGTCCCAGCGGGAATGTCGTCGGATTGTCGTCAAGGGTAGAGTTCACACTCGAGTCGCTGACATTGATGTACTGGTTCTGCAGACGGGCCAGCAGCTCCTGCAGGTACCCAATGCCCTGGGCGCGTCCCGTGGGGTTGCCCCAAGCATAGTCGTAGTAGTACTCGGTGTCCAGGGTGACCTCGAACCCAGCCCATTCGTCCTCGGTAAAGAAGCCGCAGAACTGCGAATCCCCGATGTACGCGGTCTCGTACGCGCAGATGCTCTGCATGGCATACGTGTCGTTCACGGTCCAGTCGAACCCCGCGGGCACGTACTGCTGCAGACGCTGCGTGGCGGTGGCCAGGTACTTGGGGATGTACGTCATGAGGTCGAAGTCGCCCGTGTACAGAACGTTCTCGGTGGCATATTCGTTCGTGCAGCTGTCGTAAGACGCGAGCGTGTTGTTCTCCGTCCCGCCCTCCGTGATGACGACCAGGTCGAACGCCGAGGTGGCGTTCGCCAGCGTCGCGTCCGGGGTCACCTGGAAACTGGTGCCGAAGAAACCCAGGGACCAGTTGATCTGGGAATTCGTTATCCGGCTCTGGCTCGTCGTTCGCAGGACCGGCTTCGGTCGCGCCGTGCCGTTGGGATAGTTCGGGTCGTAGGCGAGCTGGGTCGGTTGAGCGTCGTAGAGTAGGCGGCCGTACCGGTTCCAGAAGGACACACCGGCCGAGAACTCCGTGTTCGCTCCCACGCCGGTCAGATAGCCCGTGTCATCCAGAAGATATTCATAGGTGTTCAGGAACGTCAGGGGCCCAGTGAATTTGGCTGACCCAGTCCAGTTGGCGACCTTTGCAGCAAAGTCTCCATCATTCCCGCCGTCGTCGAACTGGACGGTATAGGATTAGAACCCTGGGTTGGAGCCTCAAAGCATATATATTCTGGAGGTTGCTCAAGGGGCCGGCATAAGGGTCCGGCCCAGGAAGAAAGGCCCACTCACATACGAGGTCGCGAATCGCTGGGCATGACGCTGGAGTGTATGAGCCTGTTCGATGCCGCAGCCGTCGGGCAACCCGACATCCTCTACGCCGAAGTAGGATTCGGCATTGTCGGCGTACGGGCTGAGCTGACCCCAATATTTTTGGATGACGTTGACGTCGGTTATCACTTGGCTACTTGAGTTGGAGGTGGAGGAGGCATGTGTGAGGCCAGCGACGGCCACTACCGCGATGAGGGACTGCATGACCGGACGAGATGTGCAGTTACCTAGGTAGAACTCTTGGCAGGCACATTCCTCTCAGGCCGGGGATGCTACATCTTTGTGTATTCGTGTATTTAACTACACCGTACACCGTACACCGCATCACTGGTTATCCATGACGTCTCCGCTTTTATTACATTGCTGTGGCTTCCACAAGAGTCTTGGAGTTGATAACGAGATAATGGAGGCAGCATCCCGACGGGCTACTTCCGCAGACATGATTGGTTTACCTAACGAGTCACGGCCAGATTGACGGCAAAAATGCCTCACATTTTAACTCGGCCCGGTCGCTCGTTGCGGGAGACCGGCCGGGTGGCCTTCCGTCCCGGGGTCCGGGCGGAGTCACCGGAGATTAATATCGGGCCCTACCGACGCTGTTCCAACTCAGGCATGACCACAACAACTCCGTTCATATCGAATAGATATTTTGCTTAAACAGAGATTTTCATCACCAACTTCTGCTGCTTCGAGTTCCAGTGAGCACATGTCAGTTTATGAACATCCCCCCCCCGGGGGCCTCTACAATCTTGGTGGAGATTAAACTTGCCCCAGGACGTTCTCCTCCGGTGAAGAGCTCCGCCTGGGATTCAACGAGGACGGCCTGTTGCAGATTTGAGTTACCAAATGTGAAAATGGGAACTTCGCACTTACGAACTGATGGATCTCACGTCTTTCGATGTATGAAATGGTAGTACGTATGTAGCTAACGATGTCCTCAGTCGAGACTTTCGCGATTGAACACGAGCTTGCAAAGAACCTTTGCCCCTCCCCCTCCCCTCGCCCGGCCCCCTAAACGCCTTTCCCAGTATTCTCCAATATATAC
>MUZK01003730.1:0-15684 GCA_003013055.1 Juglanconis sp. DMW523 | reverse complement strand
GGAGGAGGAGGAGGAGGCGGTGTGGGAGGCTACGGCATCAGCAGCAGCGGTCGCGGCCCGGCCTCGGCCCTCGACGAGCTCATGGACCGCGATTGCATCAACGCCTACAAGCAAGACTTCACGCTGATCCTCAACTACATGGAGGAGTACCAGGCGCGCATCGACCGGCTCACCGAGGTCGTGACGGCCGTCATCTCCATCCAAGACTCGCGGCGCGGGTACAAGGACAACAAGAACCTGCAGTGGCTCACGTGGCTCGCGACCTTCTTCATCCCGCTGTCGTTTGTCGCGACGATGCTCAGCATGACGACGGGCCCGTTGGACCAGCTGCACGACGCCGCGGTGATGTGGGCAGAGGTGTCTATCCCGAGCGGGCTGCTGATTATGAGCTTGGTGCTGCTCATGAGTATCGCCAAGTGTAGAAGGGCTATCAGAGGGGTGGTGAGTGAGTTTCCGTGGGTAGGGAGCATGAGGCCTTTCAATAAGCAGAAGAAGAAGTGATGGAGTGGCGCAAGCCCCGGCAAACTCGGACAACTGACGATGCTACGACTCTTTTTTCTTTTCACGATTCCAAATCATAGCGCATAGGAGCGGCATAATCTTTGGTACACTGGTCACTCTGGTTACGGCAAATGGGCATACCTCTATCATGGCGGCAAGTCAACTTTCTCACCCGCGTACCTACTCACCGTCTATTTACTCGCGATGATGACTGATCTGCACTTGCTGGCACACACATACTCTCGGGCAACACATGCGATTTCATCTAATGAAAAGGGTATCAATTCCACCGGGACCTTATTGTGCCTGTGCCTGTGCCTGTCCCCGTCCCTGTCCAGTCCTTTTGCCAGGACGCCTCTGAACGCCGCGAAATCGATGGACATCCGGACCAGCGAATGCTAACCCTAGTGATTATGATGAACCTTGAGAAGTGAAGAAGAAAGGGAACAAAAAGCGCAAAGTATTAGCCCGAGTGATTCCTACACCATCTATGCTATCCCGCGGTTTTTGACGCGGGGGGGGGGGGGCGTGCCTTCCAGCCCCCGGACTGGACTCAGTTGGTTAAGCTGCCCTACCTACTACCTCTCCGAACCCTGCGGAACTTCTCCAAGCCAGCACGGCGACGTGACGTACCCGCCCAGAGATTGTTGCTCAAGCCCTGGTCGCAGGTGGTGCCCGCCGCCAACGGCCGCATCGCCGTCCACGCGCCCGAGGCGCATTGCTGGTACTCGCTGCCGACGCAGTTCCACTCGCCCTCATCCGTGCAGGTGCCGCTCATCACCGTCCCGCTGCCGCTGCCGCTGCCGCTACCGCTGCCTGAGCCGGTGGCGGTGGCCTTTGCCGACGAGGTCGAGGTCAAGGATGTCGGGGATGTCGGAGATGTCGGAGATGTCGGAGATGTTGAGAGTGTCAGGCTGGTGAGGATGGCCAAACTGGTTGAGCTGGTCGAGCTGGTAGAAAGGACCAGGGTGGTCGAGGCGGTCGTGTCCTCTGCCGAGGTCACCCCTCCACCGCCAGAAGAGGCCTTCGCCGTAGAGGAGCCACTCTTGCCCGTGCTCTGGGAGCCCTTGCCCGTAACGACGGGACTCACGTACACGGTTTCGGTGTTTGTGGATTGTGCGGCGCTGCCGGCTGTCGACGTGATGAAGGTGCTGGCACCGCCGAGGGTCGAGGTCGCAAAGGTTGGGGTGCTGGCACTACCGCCGTTGGATATCGCCGAGGCGGCGGGGACTGCGCCGGTGCTGGTGGCGTTTGCGCCGCTGCCAGAGGACCCAGTAACTCCAGCCGTGGGCAGGTAGTTGCCTCCCTGGGTCTGTCCCTTGGGCACACAGCTGGACGAGGTGATTGTCGTATACTGCGCGGAGGCGGCAGGGACGCCGAGGTTCTCGACGTATCCGCCATAGGGGTACACGTAGTCATAGCCTTCTTGGGTCTCGCAGTCGTTGATGGAGGCCAGGTTCGCGACGAACAGCTCCGGGTACGAGACAGCGTCCTGGCGAGCCACGGAGGAGGGATCGCGCTTAGTGGAGGCGGCGGCGGCGGCGGCGGCGGCGGCGGCGGCGGTGATGGTGATGGGCGCACAGTTCATGTAATACTCGGCCGTGCCTGCGCTGTGGCTGATCCAGGTCCACGCGAAGCTGTAACTGCCAGGCGTGAGACTCTCGGGCACGGTCCAGTTGTAGGTCGAGGCGCCGCTCTGTCCTGTGAGATCAGTAGTAGGGCAGCCGCCCTCGATGGACAGGATGACGCGCCAGTCGGTCGAGACGGAGGGCTGCATGTCGCTGGTGAGGGCCAGTTGGCAGGAGCCACCCTTGTGGACGGCAGAGCCCTTGAAGGAAAGCGTCTGGGTGGAACCAGCGGCGTAGGTATTATCGATGCCAGAGGTCGAGTAGAAGGTTGCAGGGTCGCCGGTCAGCTTGCACGGATAGTTGGAGCCGGTGCTGACAAGGGGCGAGTTGTCGATGGACTCGTGGCTGTAGGGGACGGGGTTGGCCATGATCAGGTGGCTCTGGACAGCTGTGGCGAAGAGACAGGCGGAGAGGAAGGCCACCTTTGCGGTGACTCTGCTGAGAAAACGCATCTTGACTCTCTTCTGTGGGAATGTGGTGGTTGAGGTTGATCTGGGGAGGATCCGGCTCCCAGATGCGTTTCGAGGGTTGGTTGACTGACCGCAAGGAAGGTCTCGATGTCGAAACTCGTCTTGCCTTGAAGAAGACGTCCAACTCGAAGAAAAGAAGAGAAAAACAGGCCGAAAAGAAAGGAAAGAAAGAAAGGGAGGAAGGGAGAGAAAAAGGTCAATATGAGCTGTTGGCAACGTGACGAAGCGGACTTATTAGTGACGCAGAATCGGGCAGGGCAGAGACAGAACTGCAGGCAGATGGATATGACCTAAATATGAGACGCTGTTGAGAGGCACTGAAGAGAAATGGGACAAAAGAATCCGTTCGAATCCAGTTGTGTCATCCACAATGCGTTGTCTAGTTGCGGTTTGGTCGGTTGGCATCGAGTGCCCATTGTGCGAGTGTTCGTGGTGAGGCCGGTTCGTGTAAGATGATTGGACCAGAGGCGCCGTCATGGGCGACAGGGGTGACAGGGGTGGTGAAAGATGGGCCAGGGTCTGCTTGCCAGTCACACAACGGCCTGAACGGGTCCGCTTCGCCAGCAATCACTCCATTGGCTTGCCGTTTTCCTGTTCCTGTTTCAATTTGACACGAGAAAGGGAATCTGGAACCATATACGGTATTCCACACCGTTGCCTCGGAACGGTGAATGGCCAAGTCAGGCACGATGGCAGGATGGCATCCTGTCGAGCGGCTGCAGGTGGGCATCTTCAAGACTGGCCCGAATTACCCAGATAGGTACCTGATATGTGGTTGTTGTTTTTTTCGACCCCGGAAAGAGTCGACATTATAAAGGGTTAGGGTTCTCGTATAATGTCTCGGGGCGGCCTGGGGCTGTCTATCGTCGAGGTTCCCCTTCGCTTATTAGGCAATCAGTATCGCAGAGCCATTTCCCGAGGTCCTTACGAGGAAATCAGCTCTACTGTTGTCATACCTTTCACTGCATGGCCGACGGATGTCAAACATGTAGAGTTGGCGTGATGTGACCACGATATTTAATTGGAGTTGAATCTTGCCAGCCATTTTTTCAAGTCTTACACACCTGTAACCCCCCCCCTCCCTCTTCTTCTTGGTGGGATATACAAGATGGCCTCCGCTCGGCATTGTTGGCCCGGCCAAGCCAGGAGGCGGCCGTCAAGTAATGGTCGGCGGTTGTACCGCGGCCCGAGTATAGACCAAGCGGTAGTATATACAATCTAAAGAAAGGCTGTAAGTCTTGTCGCTTTCTTAGGTCAGTATCCCCGGGTGGCGCAACGAGCATCTTTGAACCGAAGTATCATGAAGTGAGAACCTTCACTGATCTCGGACTCGGCTAACACAGACTGCCACGGGAGTGGATCAATCCCATAAAACCCTCGATAATTGCTTGAAAACTGGACTATTGATCAAGTGCGGAAGTTAGAGGCACAATTGCATAAGGTTGTCTTACTAAGAAAAGAAAGGAGGGAAAGAGGAAAGGAGAGGACGTCTTCGGTATTTTGGGGGGGGGGGGCAGGAGCCGAGCAGTATCCTCGTTTTATATGCTCTACATATCTACCAAGTCGCAAAGTCTCACGAAATGATTGAGTTAAAAAGCAAACAACATATACATCCTCCATACCTAATACATGCTAATGTTATGTATTTAATGGTGCAATCAGCTCACTAATATGTTCTCGGGCATTTCCAGGCCAAAACACAACCGAGGCGCCCTGCTCACTGGCCAAGTCTACAGTCAACCGTCTCACTTGCGAGGACTGAACTTGTAGTCTGGAAACATGAGCTTGTGTTTTGTCCTCAAGTCAGCAGCACGCCTTGCGTACTCATCCTTGACGGACTTCTTCTCGCGCCTCCAGAGGGCAGCGATGGCCTTGGAGGACTCCCAATGGCTAGGAAACTGCATCGTCTTCAGCTTGTCCGACCGGTAGAGAATCCAGGAGTTGGCCGGGCGCTTTATGTGGAAGCGCGACCCACGCGTCTGCAGAAATCGCACGTTCACGTTGGATGGCAGCTCCGCGGCGGTGAGCGTATCCGAGGGGGCCTTGCCCTTGCCCTTGCAGGAGGGGCAAGGGCGCTCAGCACGGGATGAGGAGGGCTCGGGCTCAGGGTCGACGTCAAGCTTGGAAGAGGCAAGTTCATCCTGCAGCTCCATGGTCTTGCAAAGCCGCTGGGAGCGATGGGTCGGGGGCTCGGTCGTGGAAACGGTCTGCTTCTGAATTGCCTCTTCTACGCATGTGGTGATCCAGGCCCGCAGCTGCTGCATATCAGGCAGGGCAGAAGCAAAGTTGAAGTCAGTATCAAAGGGCTGCTGGCCGGGGAGGCCTTGATTGGAAGAGGCCTTGGCAATACCAGGGGAGGGGACCAGAGGCTGGCTGTGGTCGCCGGAAAGCTTGGGGTTTTCACTGTCCGGGAAAAGAGCGGGATCAAGCAGGCTCATATCGCCCATGTAAGCATTCGTGTCCATCATAGTATGATCCAACTCTGGGAGTTGGACATAGTAGGCACAGGTGATGTTCTGACAAGGGGAGATCAGGACCGGGGAGCCTGCCACGACTTCTTCCGGCCCAGAGAGCAAAGGGAAGAAACATCCAGAACACAGCATCATGGTCGACATGGCTGCCACTTGGGCTGTGGATGAACACTTTCACTTGCAGTTGCGAATGATGGAAGCGTTTCTTACCGGAAGAATTACTTACCCTCCAGGTTGTATCGCAGTTGCAAGCTGATGGTTCAGGGAGAGAGTAGGGGGCTTGATGAGGAACCCAAACTCCAACTCCTCATCGTGGGAGGACCGAAGCATGAAATACTAAAGTCAAGGAGATGCTCTCTTTGTCCGTAATCGAGCAATCGTCCTCTTCATGCCTACTCATTCAACATCAGTGACCACCATCAAGCACGATGAAAGCTTCAATGGCTCTTTGGGGCCGCATTGTGCGGAAATGAATGGCTTTGTCATCGAACTCTTCTTGTTCGACCGTGGAGTGGCCATTAATCACAGCGGCATTGTGTCTTCCACAACGATTTGATGTTCTTCACGCCAATGACCCTTTCAACACTTGATTCCATCTCTGTCAACTGCCCTCGCTGCCCTTCAGTTTCATGAGGCACAATGCAACCATCATGATTATTCTGGGCGAATTAGGAGGATCTAGAAGCCATGAAGACACGGCCCGATGAGGGAAAACGAGGTCTTCGTCCAAGTTGCCATCCACAAGTATCACTGAGAAAATCTGGCGAACACGTTTGGGAAAAGACAATTAGTATAATACTGTGTCAAGAGAGTTGTTGTCAGAAAATTCATGACGCATTACTGCTAGTGTATCTGTTGCTTTCCTCTGCGGGAAGCTCGGATGGGTTTCGGAGGTGGGCGGCCGCCGTCCGGAGCCCAGGCCGGGGGTGGGGGATATGTCCATAGGACTTCACACATAGGCGAATCTTGTGGGGTAGGCTAAAATCTCTGGTCTGACCAGGATGTCATCATCAGGTCTTCAGAAGCCGGATGGGACCGCCTCTATTACGCCTGTCAAAAGAGTAATTTGAGAAGAGAGACAGGGAAGTTATATACTGAAGGATAAGGAGTTGCCGCCTTGGCATAGTTTTGATAAGGCCGGGCCCCTGACGGACTACGGAACGATGATCTACTTTGTATTACTATGGTACTTTTCCAATGGAGCAATCGTTCCCGACCATAATCCGAAAGATTCACGTCGGATCTCCATATAGTATTTTTAGGCATCCTCCTGGTGGGGACCAAAACATTTCCGGTTTAAGACTCCCTTGTTCCCTTGTCGATTACCTATTCCTGGAGACGCGTAAGTGCGTGCATCGCCCACCTTGCGCCTGGGACACAACGACTGACTCCTTACACTACACTACACTACACTACTGTGTAGGACCCACCCTTGCACTATACACCTGCACAACGAATCCACAGAGGCTCATCAGCTAAAGACACAGAAAATCTATTTCACGCATGCCGGCATCCGAAATTAAGTCACTTTCTTAGTGATCTCAAAAATGATAAGTGCCAGTCACACAGTGTTCAAGTTTCAGCTCTATCCTCACTCACTCGTTCCCTCTGCGTTGACGTGTAGGCCGCGCGGCCGGACGCCCTGAACATTCCGAAAGAACCGACCCGCCCTCCAAGCATACGTTTTATTCATCGGTCTAAAACGCAGCAGATCCTGCCCCTTTTTTTCGTCCTCGTCTCCATGAGTGAGGCGCAGTGTCTGGTGGGGATTGTGGGTCGTCACCGTACAATACAAAATGAATGCTCGCGCCACAAAAATTAAGCTTGTCCCTCCTGATGGAGTCTTGTATGTTTATTTTCGCATAACTGACTGACAGTTGACGCCTCGCCTGGTCTGATTTGAACCTGCTCTTATCGTATATTGTGTATTGTATTATTTATCCCAAACAGACTCTCACCAGTTCAGCACCGGGCACTCGGCAGAGAACAAGGCTTCCAATCATGAGGCTCACACGACTCTCGGCACTCGCGGTCGCATCGGCGACGGGGGTAGGGGCTGCTGCTGCAGGCGTTATTCCCATGAGCATATCACGCCGAGGCCCCAGAGCATTACCGATCAGGAAACGCTCGGACACATACACACAAACCCTGACGAACAACATAACATACGGTGGCTACTTTGCCTCGATATCAGTCGGTACACCGGCGCAAAGTCAAGATGTGATCCTCGATACCGGAAGCAGCGACCTCTGGGTCCTCAGCTCCGATTCTTCTACATGCACCGAATCCGACGACCAGGACTCCGACGACCAGGGCTCCGGCCCGTTCAGATCACGGAGGCGGCAGTCTACTTCCACTTGCATATCAACATGTGAGCTCTCTACTCTGGACTGGGTGGCGGACCGAATCGCCCTCGACCGACTCTTGCTAACTGGACCGCAGTCGACTCATCAAGCTCATCGAGTTTCACGAACCTATCAACAATATTTGAGATCGAGTACGTGGATGGAAGCGAAGTAGAGGGTTATTACTTCACCGACACCATCGAAATTGCCGGCGCTACGATCGACTCGGTCCAAATGGCCCTCGCCGATGAATCTGACATTGCTTACGGTATCATGGGGATAGGCTTTGAGTCGGATGAAGCCGCTCAGACGCTGTATCCCAATATCATCGACAAGTTCTACACGTCAGGGCTGATCGGGTCCCGCGCGTACAGCCTCTACCTGGACGATCTTTCTGCCTCCTCTGGAAGCATCCTTTTCGGTGGCGTTGACACGGACAAGTACAGCGGCAGTCTCATCGCCTTGCCGATCATTAAGGACTCCAGGGCCGACAACTACACCTCCTTCAGCGT
Organism: Juglanconis sp. DMW523; assembly: GCA_003013055.1. Classification (NCBI taxonomy): domain Eukaryota; kingdom Fungi; phylum Ascomycota; class Sordariomycetes; order Diaporthales; family Juglanconidaceae; genus Juglanconis; species Juglanconis sp. DMW523. The sequence continues at coordinate 7,757 of MUZK01003730.1, read as the reverse complement.
CACCTTATCCTCCGTGGCTGCGGTGTCCAGCAACGGCTCGGTGTCGGAGAACTACACCATGTCCGCACAGTCGGTCGTTCTCGATTCGGGCACAACTTTGACCTACCTCCCCGAGGATCTGGCCGAGTCAATCTTCGATACCTTCGACGCCACCTATGACGAGTCGCTCGGATATGCCATCGTCGACTGCTCTCTCGCGGACGACAGCAGCCTCTTCCTCGAGTATCAATTCGGCGGAGCGGATGGGCCGACCATCCAGGTAGCTATGAGCGAGCTCGTGATCGAGGCCGGCACGAGCAGAGGGTATGGCGGCGCCGGGTATGAAGACAGTGAAACGACTTGCGCGTTTGGCGTGTCCATGTCCAGTGGAACCTATCTCCTCGGCGACACCTTCTTGCGAAGCGCATATGTGGTTTATGATCTCGATTCGAAGCAGGTTGCCATGGCGCAGTCCAATTTGAACGCCACCTCGAGCAGCATCGTTGCTATGACGAGCGGAAGCAGCATCCCCGGTGTCTCCGCTACGGCGACCGGCACGGTTGCATCTGCAACGGGGACGAGTATCGGAGGCACCAACGAGAAGTCCGGTGCAACTCGCATGGGCATGGAAATGGTATCGTTGGCGTCTGTGGCTGTCGGGGCGGTTGTTGGGGCTCTTTTGATATGTGCATGAGACTAGGGGGAAAGTTTTCTGCCAAGAGCTGAGGCAAGGGCATTTCCAGCATGACGAGCATTTTGCATTTGCATTTACAGCGAGCGTTTGGATATACCGTTTTTGTTCATTCGATTTTCAATTTCTCTCTAAGTACCTACCTACGCTTATCATGACTGCTGTAATGTGTTGTGGGATGCAGGGGTGTGAGAACACATCCTGGATGACATGATGAACTCTTCTGATGTACAATGTCCTGGAATGTTGGACACGTCGGAATGCTATTTGGTCGCGTCAATGTGCATTTCTGCCGTGACCTCAAAATTCTCCAGTGGCTTTCACCCTCGAGTCCCATCCCAGTTTTCCTTCTGCTACGAGGTAGCCTTCAGGGCCCTTTGGGGATCCTGATGCCTTTTAATCTTCCTCTAGAACATCGTTATACCTAGGCAATTACCTAAATAATCTTCTATTTCCTTCAAAGTCCCAGCAGTATTGTGGTAGAATAAGATGGACTGCCCTCAATCCCACTAAATTAGCCGGCCAGACTCAGCCCGCAAAAGGTACCCACTGCGCCATAATACAAAATTCGGGCATATGCCGTGACTGAGATCAAAACTGCCCATCTTGATCACACCAATAGCCATGCGACCAATGAGCGGATTTTTAAAACAGTACATACACATGCGGGCAGGTGAGTTTGAGAATCTTACTATGTTACACATGTCCTCCAATCCATGACTACCATGTCGGTGGCCATCATACGTACTCGTCCATATGGGCCACGAAGGCCACTGAATTGGTGTTGCACAATGATGGTGAGGATTTTCTAAGCAGTATTTAACCGAAGACTTAGATGTCTGTCCAGAAAACACCGTAGACTGTCGTTTGAGAACAAATAGCAAGGCTATTACCAGCTTTGCTCGGCCTCACTACCTCAAAGCCCTACACCTTACACACGAGACAACCCGGAACATACTCAGAAACCTTTCTCGAAGAATTAAAAATCCCGGCGAACACCGAATATCCTCTCCGACGAGGAACCTCTCCGAGTCCTCGAGACAACAGGCTGAGCACATCCTGTCAACATGGCATGGTACAACCAGTCCGGAGAGCCCAGTTACCAGGCTTCAAGCCTCGGAATTGATCTGTCTTCCGAAATATTTAATCTTACACTGGAGCCGCAAATATCCTGGGTTCAGGATTCGGTAGTTGGCAGGCCTAGAAAAACTGTCCAGCTTCGAGACGGAACCACCAAGGCCATCTACAATTACCTGGAAGATACCGCGGGGGGTCTCACGCAGGTCGTGGATGATGTTGAGGATGTTGAGAGTCGTGAATTGGAGCAGCTAATATCGAATAGCACTCAGCAAACGGTCAATGGCTGGACCCGGACTCGGTGGAACAACTTCAAGCTCGTCGGCATGCCTCGACAGATCCAGGGGGGCATTGTCAGGCCAGTGCACCTACGCTACTCATTCTCTAAAGACGGTACGGTTTATACGATCAAGAAGGCGATCCTCCGCGACAACTCATTGGGAGTCATATATCCATTTGTCTTGTCTAACTTGATCGCCTTGACCTTTCACCAACAGAGCGTCCCCGGATCGCTCTTGAGACATTGTATCTTCTACGATGTCATAAATGAGGAGGCCATGATGGCAATGGGAAGTTGCTTCCAGCTGGCGGGAAAGGTGCTACCAGAACTCGAGCCGCAGGGGTTGCAGGAACAGGAATTGCCTCTGAGGAGATCGAGACACGGAACAACGTACAGAGGCACTGGTAGCGCGCGCAAGCCCTCGAAGCCCCGTGTGCTCCATGAACTCGTCACCATACATCCAGGAAGTCCGGCTTGGGTAGCACTTCACCGCAAAAACCCGTTCACTAAGGTTTTGGATCGCCTTCGTGACGAGACATGGACGCGCGACCTTCCAACCATCGTCTCCTACACACTTATCGCTGTAACGAAAGAGCGTCTCGTCGGAGCACAAGATTATTGGTACGCTCTTGTAGCCAATTTTGGGCCGGCTCCTTACGCTTGGAAAGGGGAGGGAAAGGAGACCCAGCTCAACGTATCCGTTCAAGCCTCCTCAAGCTGCACTAGCAAGAGTTAGCGGTGAGCGAAAGGAAGATCACAATCTTGGAGCGACCGTGTCGCTAATAGTTGTACTCTTGGAAAAAAGAATATGTCGAATTTGTGGTAGTGCATTCGAGATGTTGTACTTCGTACTTAAGGCTATGAAAGCACTTATATTCCCAGAGACCCACCTCAAATTTCACTTTTCGGTCTCTACGTGCAAGGTCAGTGGATTGAGGCGAGATTGCTCGGCAGCTCAGTTACAGCCGACCCACATCCCTCAAGGAATCAGGGACAGCATGATGTTCAAAAGGGGTCTGTCTCCCATAAGAAAGCATCTTCATAACCTTTTCCTGATCCTTCACGGCGGAATCAAAACCAAAGTACAGTCCTTACTGCTCACCGGAGTCTCTCATTTGCCCAACACCAAGTCTTGGTTCAGCACGTCACTCGTTTCGCTGCTTTTGTTTTCTCAGTAATTATACTACTCGATCTTCCTACCCGTCTCGCAAAATGCCTGCCTTCCGCTCTCTCTCCATTGCCGCCCTGGCCAGCATCCTTCCGTCCCTCGTCCAGGGTATCACTTTCACCTCGCCAACCTCGTCCGGCGTTGTCACCAAAGGCAGTGATATCACCGCGACCTGGACGAGCGTCGACACTGATCCCAGCGTTTTCAGCCTGTATATCTGGAACTTTGTGAACTGGCCTCCGTACTACGAGGGTCTTGTCTACGGTGTGGACACTGCGGCTGGAGAGGCCACCGTCCGGGTCCCTTGCCACGTTAGCAACGGCGAGGGCTGGCAGCTGACCGCGATCAACGACACGAACGTTTACGTTCTCTACGCCCAGACAGACAAATTCAACATCACGGGCGACTCCTGCACGGACCCTGCGACGTCGGCGAGCTGCTACGCTCCCACGTCGACTGTTTACGTCACGCAGACTGCTGCTGGTAGGTCTCGCTCTGGTCACAGAAACTAGTTTATGATCGGAGATCTGACATGAGTTTTTCTAGCCTCCGGAGCTGCTACGACTTCCAGCACTGTTGCTACTAGCACCGTTACCGCTTCTGTGATCCAGCCTGGTGTGGCAAATGGCACTACGACGAACAAGCCCACGGTTGCGACAACTACTGCTACGGCTGCTCTTCTCACAATGGGGCTGGAAGTAGCCCTCTAAGATCCAAAGACTCGTGTTCCCTCTGGGACTTGAAGAGTTGATATTTGATGTGATTCGGGTCTAACCATGTTGAGGGCGAGGATCCGTTGAGTGGGAGAAATGCCTCAAGCCAGAGGGGTAATTTAGTAGTATTTTGATGTAATCAGCCAACCGGGGCTAGCCCCAGGTCCAGAAACACCCTTGATACGTTCCTCGAGCATGGGATCTCACGTGCTACAATGAACAAGCTTGACGCCATGTCTCGCCGCTAGCTTCAACTCAGGAGCCAACTGGTACAAGTCCACCAATGCCTTGAACGCCTCCACGTCACCCTGTACCGTCCAATGCGTCAGGTAATCACTCAACTTTCGCAACTTGACGATATTGTTTTGCCGATACTCCTCGATGTCTCTTGCCGCCTGCTCATGCCGGTCCTGCTTTTCCTCCAGGGCCAGAAACTTGTCTCCCTCCCACTGCTGCTCCTCCAGCTTGAACCTTCGCTGCGCCGCTGACCAATGGAGCGAGGCTCTCTCGACGAGGTACCCGAGCACCGCGCAGTTCTCCTTGTCCAGTTTGTGAACTTCCTCTTGAGTGTGTCCCATCACTCGCAGCAATGATTTGTTGGAGCGGTTGTGCAGGACCAGCATGGAGCACTTCGAATCATCCTCGTTGAAGATATCGTCCAGAACTCGGCGTATGCGTCGGTCCACATCGATGTACGTCTCACGCATGACCGGGTCGTCCTCGGTGTCTTGGGTGCCGTCGAGTCTGATTTCGACATCCACTTTCAGCTTCCGCTTGAGATCCTTGAAAAGCTCCAGGATCTTCGGGGTGGTGTCCCTTCGGTCGGACTGGTGATCATGATCGTAACCCTTCCACTCTCGCAGACCCTCCTTGACACACAGAGTAACTCTCGTCTTGAATCTCAGCGCGCCGATAGCATACATCGCCGTTTCGATGCACCGTCTCAGCGGAGAGGTGTACACAACCACAGGTTGGGGGGCGTTCTCCTCTTGGATGAGCTCTTGCAGGAGCTGGCCGGCGTGTTGGGCCTCCCGGACGCCATCAGGGGTGAGGCCAGGGTCAAAGTTGTCGAGAAGCTTGGGGAAGAAACGCCAGGAGATGGGCTTGGTGTATTTATTGGACATATCGTTGTGCTGTGCCTTTCCATGGCGCATGGTGTAGATGAACTTCTTCTTGGTATTTGCCTTGGTGATGATGCTGTTGACTGGAGTAAAGCCCTGTATTGGCCTTATATTGTCCTTCATCCGCCGGACCTCACCATTTTCATTCTTATATCGATCAAGCGGGGAGGTGATCGACTTGTCGTATGAGTAGTCATACTCTGGGGAGTTGATGAAGGGCATACTGTTGGGTTCAAGGTTGAGAAGGATTAGAGGTTTGTTCGAACCTTAGGTGTGCAGGGTTTCTGATTTGCAAACCGAAGGAAGAGACCTCACAAGTTGTTGAAATTTGGAAAACGTGACTGTCAATTTGGCTTATATAAGGCTGTAGAAATACAGTGTAGAGAGTGTAGTTTAAAAGTGAAGCTGACTTAATTGAATGGACAAAAGCGTGACCTGGGGGTTTCTCTGTCCTTTCACACCATTAAGATTAGATCCACACCGGTGACTGCTAAGGTTATGCATCCCGGGAAAGCCTTGTGGGCCCTTTCTCTTATTATTTTTTGTCCCTTTTTTTCTTAAAAAAAATTTCGGGCTAGGAAGAATAGAGATTATAGCTTCAATAGGCTACTGTATTCAAAGTCTTCTGTCTCGTATAGTTGTGACGTGCACATATAAAGCATCCCAACACCATTTTGCGAAAACCCAAGGATGCAGCGAAAATATTTACGAATGAACGCATGCTAAATTTCAACTTTCCTTTGAGACGCACCGCTGTTTTTCTCTCTCTTGACACTATATGCTGACCATACAATATTATTGGGCCACGACAGGTGAAATTCGAGGCTTAAAGCTGACCGCCTAATGGGTGTCAGCAAATTGCCAAACAAGTCCCTTGGCATAGCCCCAGTCTTCTGACAATTAGAGATTGGTGTGGTGTGCTGAAAAGGAGTACAGAAGAGTCCGAGGGCTTAAAGAGCATGGCTTAGGACCACACGATCTAGGTACCTGGGGAGGCAGCCAAAGAAAGGTACAGCCCGGTCCGGGCTCGCCGAGGACTTGTGGCGGGGCCCTAGTCAGTTGTGGGCCGGTCAAAAGACCGGTGCAGCCCTATATAAGATACCTGCTAATCTGCATCTAACAGGCATCACGTCGGTGGGAAGTTGTGTTGCCTACGTCTTGGAGTTGGGGGCTGTGTAAGTTCCCGAGTTTGCTTTGGTACTTAGTGAGCATACTGAGCATATGATCGACGTTTCGGTCACCTGCGAACTTGAAGGTAACAAGGGGTTCGATGTTGAGACTTCTGCATCGGAGTTTTTGTTCAGACCTCTCAATGCTTAACCTCGAGCCATTAAAGAGCGCATACACCGAGCGACCTTTATGTCAGGGAAACTGAAATAAGATTTTGCATTCTGCGGCCATTCCTTTTGGCAGTGAGGCCGTATCTCATGTACTGTATTTGACCAGTGGGGATTTTCGCTGGAGTTCTTGTAAATCCAAAGAATTCTTCAGCAAGCTTGAGTAGTTCATGGTCCGAGCCTGTCAACAGTTTAGACTCCGTTGATTCCATGCTCACGGTGTAGGTGCGACTTGTCCTTGGGGCCGATCAAAAGCACTGCAATTGGTGCATATGCCTTTGTCTGAGAGATCTTGGAATAATACTCGAATTTCCAATGATATGCACGTCATTTCGATAACAACCGTCACTGGAGCGCAAGCCATAACTCACTGCAGATGGTCAGCTTTGGCAGTTTCGCAAAACTGGATCCGAACTCCTGGCGGTAGACACAGTCTCTCCCACAAACCCAGCATTCGACTCGCGGTCTTGTCCTTCATCTCCTAGACCACCTGCGACCACTTGTGACCACTTGCTTCCCGTCGTGAACCACTTTCAGTCCCGGGGATACCGTATCTTTCCGACTTGATGCCACAAGGTGGGGTTCATAGCAATCCACAGTGGTTGTTCGGTATATCACAGGTAGCAGTCGCCCGTCGTGCTACTGCATTGAATCTGTGCCCGGAAGTCACACATTGGTGAAAAGAGCCTATATCAACCTATCGAGTACTCAGCAGAAAATTTGGAGTTCTTCAAATGGTCTGTCTTCTCATGCCGAACCTCGACTTGATGATATTAATATAGAGGTTAGGTAGGTACCAACTCTATAGAAGAGTGTATGATAAGCAGAACTATTCAAGTTCTTCACTGAATGCTGAGGACGGTGGGGCAAGTCCGCCGTCCTCTGACTGAGATGATGACCTAGAAGCTGGTGAGTCGTATTCGCTTCTTCGAACAAAAGACGCCACTCAAGGCGCATCTCAGGCAAAGAAACCCTTAACTGGATCTCCATGCTCATTAGCCTAGCAACAGCATGCAGCAGGGCACCCGCGAGATACTTTGGCCGGTGACCAATCCGTTCGTGGATCCCTCGACAGCCAGCGTCCGGCACGAGCTGAACACGCTGTTATCAAAACTTTACTCATACCCGGTGTAGAAAAAGAGCTCCACACCCCGCCAGCAATGCGCGACGAGGCTCTCCGCAACCCCTGAACCTCGGGACCCTGCCCACCCTGCCCCTATCGCGGACCACGTGTTTCTGCTCCCGCGGAACCACTCGCATCGCAATTTTGTCCACCTCGGCGTGTCGAATGGAACCTTGGAGACAATGTGCGTGGCGAGCAGGCTCGGTATCACCATGACCTTCGCGGCCTTCCTGTTCGCCATTCTGCGGATGCCCCCTCCCCCCTCCCC
>MUZK01003729.1:0-15668 GCA_003013055.1 Juglanconis sp. DMW523 | reverse complement strand
AATATAGTTGCTGAAATAAGGTCAGTTTTAGTGTAAAATAGGCAATGTGCCCATATTTTTGTCGCGATACTTTACCTAGGTACAGTGCTAGGAAGGTCGGAATTTTCACTTCTCTATAGACTAAGTATATATTATAATTGGATGGGCGTTCGTTTGTCACGTCCACGTACCTTACAGACGAGTCGTGGCAGATTGAATTTTCAACATGTGACAGGATATATAGGGATTGTTGGAATAATAAATTGGCTAGTTCGTACGAATTGCGTGCATATATACAGGCAGCCTAGAAGGCCCCGTGCATACCCTTCCCTACCTACTTATAGCCCTCTTCCAGGTCTGTACGGACCTGATTATAGCTAGTAAATAAAGGTCTTTTCAGTTACAGATTTCCGTACGCGTGCTTTTGTTATTGTGTTTAAGTCCATTCCAACAGAGGGATACAGTTTGTGCACCGCACAAGCAGCTGCTTCTGCGCAATACAAGATACTCTATATAACTAGACCGCTTCCGCTTTTGCCCTACCAAACGAAGCAAGTGTTGGACAGCATCCGCGCTAGGGACCGTCGCTCTCGAGGTAATCTGAAAATTATCATCTATCGGTTGTCAAACATCAGCGACACAGCTACCCAGGTATACTGACGTTTAGGAAGGAAGTCTACTCTTTAGATTTGAATAGACTTAATCAATACTATTATTCTGGATTTTCAGTTGCTAGATTTAATAAATGCAGAAATTTACCCTGCAATGCTAATAAGCTTTACCCCACGCTTTAGTGCAAAAGTCTTTACTACGTGAATACGAATCACCTTCCTGGTTCTTTGTAAAAGAGTCTTTAAAACTATCGTTTCTCTCACTGCTCTCCTCTCTCACCGGCTTCGTTACTTGGTGTTTCCATACAAGCATCGATCGACTATACCGCCGGTTCATGAAACTGGGAAATGAAGAACGAGCCACGTCTGAGGTTCGTTTGGACGTCAAACCAAATTCTGGCATCATTCGGACTTATGAAAGGAGCACGAATATCTTGTAGAGATAAGGATGTATTCCGCGGCCAGGGAGTCTTCTGTCGAATCTCGTATCATCTTCTGCAGAGAATCTCCGCCAAGCACGTTATATCACAGGAGGCTATCCCATAGGAGGGCATCCAACACGATGCTTTTCTATAGGTATTCCACAGAGTATTCTCACATAGGCGCTTGTTCTCCTGGAGGCGGTCCTGGTAGAGGAGTGGGGGGGCGCAATAGGTTGGAATAGCGCCTGTACAGACCGAATCTGGTTTTCCCTCTGTGGGTATCCGTTGTCCATGAAAAAGCCCAAAACCAGGTAGGACACGGGTTGGAGATGCCAAGCAGACGGTACTGTAAGAGAGTGGCAGGCAACATATGTGCATTTGTCGGACCTTAGCAAGTGGTTATTCCTCTGGAGGAAGAGAAAAGAAAAAAGAAGAGAATTTAGCTAAGCAGGCAGCTGTAGATATATACATGATATGGGCCTAGCCCCGTGATAAATACTCTCGACATAATGTAAGGTTATCCTCATCCATGATTATATAGTCAACTGATCCTTCTCAATGGTGATGGAGTCGACGGTCCATGTAATGCCGTTATCAGCCGTAGTGAGGCCACTGGTAGTGGCGCCGTAGAGACCGAGGGTTTGGTCAAACTTCGTGTCGGCCTTGTTGAGGGTGATCGTGATGTTTGACCAGTCTTTTGAAAGGTCTTAGCATGGGCTTTCAGAGTAACAAGGGAATGGGTTAAGGAGCAGAAAGTCCGCGTAAGACTTACCATAGGCGGCCAGAGTACCACAACCATCATTATAACACTCATTGCCTGAGTAGAACACAGCGGGCTTCATTCCAGCAGCTGGACGAGATCATGTCAGCAATAGCCTCAGAATAGTTAAACAAGTTATCACGCACCGTCGGAAAGCTGCGAGACAAGTTCTCCATTGACCCAGACTTTCTGATCGATTTTGGTGGTCGAAGGATTCAGGGAGACCTCAAAGTCGATCGTGGCATCTGATGGGACTGCGATGTAGTCCTTCTGCTCCTGAGTACCTACAGACCACACAGTCAATACCAGATCAGACGTTCTAAAACGAACAAGGTCACTAGGGCCAGCTTACCCGCCAAATACGTGCTCGCAGCAACGCACCAGTGGTTCACGTCCGCGCTGCAGCCCCTTGATTAACGATATCACGTCAGCCCCTGTGTTTTCCGTCGATTTTTCCAAGAAGTATTGGCGGTGGCTGGGCTATCACTTACCACACTGCGTTGTCAGGACCCCAGTTCAGCAGCGGTTGGACGAAATCCATATCAAGGACGTTGGAGACGGTGTTCGGGTTGTCCTGAAGACCGATCCAAAGAGATAGCCATGTAGCCTCAGAGTTGCTCTGGCGGTAGTCCGTCGGCGGGCTGGGAGGGACCATGGAGTATGTTGCCTTGGTGATATACTGCCCGCCCGTAGTGGGGCCTAGGTAGAAGTAGTTGCCATACTCGTAGCCAGGGTACGTGTCTGCTGAGACGAAGCCCACCAAAGAAAGAAACAGAGCCGGAAGTGAGAGAGAGCGAGACATCTTGTCGAATGTAATTTGCAACTGAGAAATTCTGTCAGCCGGCTGGAAAAGTTCTCTTAGTAGGATCGTAGCGAAGTGAATGAAGGTTACAAATGGGTGCAGCGTAACAGGAGAGGTAGCGATAGGATCCCGAAGCTATCGCGGAGGAGATACAACTTATACTCCATGAACACGGAAGTCTAGAGCTGATGGATCCTTTGAAAAGTCTCCATTTGCACAGCTAATGAAATTATGAAAGGGGCGCTCGCTTCGCGGTGCTCAATCGCTTTGTCCGTACTCTGTTTATCGCAATTTGACGAGTGGGCACCATGCATTTGCAGGCGAGCTGAAAGGCCGATCCACACAGCCAAAGTTCCACCGCCCTGGAGTGCGGTCGGTTGTGAAGTACCTTGCCGTTTTAAGCGCACTTCTGAAACTTGCCCTCATCTCTATGCTCTGATTGATGGAAACTCAGTGCGCTCACGATACTTTTCACGGCGTTTTGGGAATCGCCGGCGGCCGTTGCCTCTAAGCCACAACTGAACCTTTCATTTGTTCAACACTACCTAGGTACCCAGGTATCTCTTAAAGTCATGCCAGATATCCTCAAGCAAAGTCGAATGAATATCTAGAAACTGAGATTCATACCTTTGGGTCTTACCTAGAATTAACTGGAGATAAAATATAGCACGGTTTGCAAACGTATCTTGTGCAAGGAAAATTTGCGATAGTCTCTGGGGACGATTTTCGGAATCAGGCGATGATCTCGCTACTGTATACTATATCGATCTATCAATCGGATGCAGGATGACCAGGTATCATCCGGGCATCACCGTTCTTGATCACTATAATGTTGATATAATATGTGTTTCCGTGTCCCCCTGGATCACGATCAAGTGGATATTAGGTATCTCACAACGTCCCATTGTGTTGTGTCCATGACACGCTGCTCACAGCTTGCGGTCCTTCAATGCAATCGAGGGCCTCTTGCGCTAAAGTATGAGAAACAAACAGATCCATCCTGAAGGATGCTCGCCTCGGCCCGGTCACCGGCCCACCCGAGAACTGAAACACCATACATGTGTTCGGCATCGTTATGCTCCCAGCAGGTAAAACGACTTGTACTATTTACTCCATGTACGACCTATGTACGCCATCACAGATCCCGGAGCGATTGGGCTTCTGATGCCGTGCATGGGCCCATCCCGCCCCCCTTTCCGCAGCCTCTGTCTGGTCGAGTCCAGCTGGGCCGCAAAGGGGGGACCCCACCTTCAGCCTCCACCTTTAATAGACGCCGCAAGTTTCAACTGGGCATGAGCAATCCACCACAGTGAGGTCATAAAAGTCAGCAAACGAGCGGACTTCCAAGGGCTTACTTAATGAGCCCGTGCTACTTATGCTTTTCCCCCAATTCCTCCGGAGGATGGATGGGCTGTGGCAGTGCTGTGGGGTTTAGTCCTCCCGACCGGGACATGCTTCGCGACGCCCCGTCAGCAACCACGCACACGGGCCCGGAGCCGGCCTGTTTCGTCCCACGGGCCTGGGAACCGCTTACCCGGTCTGTATTGCTATTTTTGCAGACAGCCCGCAGATTAAGATCGAAACGGAGGAAGATTTAACAACTATGTGCTGCCCGAGTCGGCCAGGCTCCGTATTGCTGTTTTGGTATTCGTTCGTTCATTGGAATATATCGGAAGTGGACATCTACTGCTGCTGCTGCTTCGCAGTCGAGTTTGGAGGATCTCTTTTGTCTTTTTATTTTATTTTTATTTTTTTAAAGTTTTTACACCTCGACTTCTTGCCACGCTCGTTACTTCTTCCCTTATGTTGTCTTCATCAGCCTGGTGCTACTTTCGCAAGACTAATAGAGTTATTCTTCCAACAAATGAAAGAATAACCACCGAAAAAATCATATAAAATACACTCACTATATTTCACACCAATACCCCCCCCCCGATTAGCCTCGAAAGAAACGAATCTGATCTCCTCGACGATTCGTGATATCGACATATCACAATGCCCTCCACTCTCAAAAACACCTTCCCCCAATTCGCCCTCCTCCCCGTCGAGATCCAGCTGCAAATCTGGGAGTCCACGCCGGCGACCCTCCCCTCGGGCTCGAGGCAGATGCACATCTTCGACGTGCAGGCCCCAGCCCCAACGGCGGCCACCCCTCCGCCTCGAAGAGCCCCCTCGGAGCACCGACGAGCCCGCAGCCAAGGCAGCAGCAACAACAACAACAGCATCAAGGGCGTGCGGAAATCTTCTCCCACCCCCTCCCCGCCGCCCCGGCCCCGGCGCAACGCAACGTGCCCAGAGACCGAGAGGCTCGAGAACGTGGTCTCCCTCGCCGCCCTCGCCGACGGCTCCGACCCTTCCGGCTACAAGCTGCGCGACGTCCTGCGCGCCACGTGCGTCGACGCCGCCAAGACCGTCTACCGCACCGAACACGCCATCCCCGCCGAGAACCGCGCGACGGTGGAGCTGCCAAGCGGCAGGCGCCTAGTGTACGATAACACGCGGGACGTGCTGCATCTGCGTTTCCCGGCTGCCAAGGGCGCGGCGCCTCCGCTCAGCACCATCTTCCAGTCCCTCTGGTCGCCTGCGCTCGCCACCGCGCTGCACAGGGCGCGGCGCGTCGCCATCGACGTCTCGCAGATATGGCCCGACCTCGCCGAGCAGCAGCACAAGCTGATCCAAGATATCGTCTTCCTGGGGTGCACGCTGCAGAACAACCTGGAGGTGCTGTATCTCGTGGACTACACGCAAGCACAAAACGTCGCAAAAGACATGGCCTGCAAAGACAGCGACCTGTATACGCGCTTCCACTGCTACGGCTCCGAGCGGGACGCGGAGGAGGGGAGGGAGGGCGACGTGATCCACGGGAACGGGATGGTGTGGCGCGAGGTGTTTGACCTCGAGGAGATGGGGTGGCACGAGCGGCACCCTGGGTTTGTGTTTGGGGAGATGTTTGGGGAGGTGGTGAGGCTGCAGCAGGGACAGTGGTTTGGGGAGGGAGAGAAGAGGGTTAGCTTCCAAGGGGTGAGGGTATTGGTAGTTGAGAATGAGATGTTAGAGGAAATGGACGGTGACCGTATGGACGATTCATGAATAATGCCCAAAGTTTGCATGACAATGGAAGGCTGGGAAAGCAAGGCGTTCGGTCTGCTCGGCTGGTCTGATTCTCAGGAGTCCATAAATGGTCTCAAAAAACGGGACCATAGGAAACCAAAATGGGAAAGGCGTTGGCCCGGGCATCGGGATTCTGGGAAGAGACAAAGAAAAGGAACAAGACATACCATAATCAACTCCCAGTGTGAATATAACCACATTCGTGATCAGGCAAGACAAGCTTGATCAGGGATGTGTATAGCCAAACATTGTAATGGCCAAGTGGAAACATGGATAATAAGAAATACTTTTCTTTTCGTCGTGTCAACTGCTCATCTGAATCTGTTTCAAAACTTTTCACCTTTCGCCGTCCTCACCCTTCAAGCATACTTATTCGCAATCAGCCACTCCTTGAGCACCGCCACGTCCCTCTCCCGGTACGCCGCGCGCCCGCGCACTTTGTCCTTGGCCGACTCGAGCGTCCTGTTATATGCCGAGGTGTCCTTGTCCTTGAAGAACGCATCAATCTCCTCCACATACTTGTATGAGGTAAATTTGCTCAGCGACACGTTGACGAAACGATCCACCAAGATCGGGTTGCCGCCGATCTTGTCCTGGATCTGGCCCCAGTTCTCCTTGATGAAGTTCCACAGCAGCGGTTGGGCGACGCGGTTAAAGGCGAGAGCGCCTGACAGCATATGCATGTCCCCAGGGGGCACGCTATCGGAGGCGGGAGCCGGGGGGGAGATATTGAAGAGGAAGGGCAAGAGAGAGGACTTGATCACGGACTCGTCGCTGCAAAGGCCCAGCACACTGAGGCAGACGTCCTTGGAGTCCACAGCAGGGGACTCGTACCACTCCTTCTTGAGAAAGGCGGTGGTTCCGACTGGGTCAGACTTCAGGGCTACGCGGTATATCGGGCTGCGCAGATCAGCTTGCAGCTTGTTCTCCTTCGGCGAGGAAGAGTAGGCCTTGAAGCGCTTCAGAGCTTCTTCAATAACGCTGTTCCCAGTTAGTAGTCACACCTGATTGTGATCCGCGGGGTTGAGTGAACGGTTGGCTTACCCAGGGTGTCCATTGACGCCAGCTGCTAGAAGAAGGCGCTTCCTCAACAGACCCTTGTTGAAGTCCTCGTCGGCGGGGAAGTCCCATCCCAACTTGTTCAGAGCATTATCAATCAGCCGCAGTGTGAAAGCCTCCAATCCCTTCTTGATGGTCTCGTCATCCCCGAAAATGGACTTGACAGTGTTGATGGAATCCAAGGCCTGGCTCAGAACGCGGTAGTGGGTCTCATCTTTCAGCCCTTCAATGAAAGACAGGAGCGCCGGAGTGGTGCCATAACCGCTGAAGGCGAGATCGGCCGCAGAGCCGGTGATAAAAATCTTGTCCTCGGTGCTCAGGCGGTCCAACTGCGTGCCAAGCTTCTGCAGTCTCTGGGGTGGGTAGTTGACACGGTAGAATGCGGGCGCGTTCTTGTTGATCACGTAGAAGTCGTCGTTGACCTCGCGAATGGTGTCTTCCTTGGTGGTAAGAGCCAGGGACTGGATGCCCTGCGCACCAAGCTTGCCCTCGAATGCCAGTGGGACCCACCAGGTCGTAGTGTCTTCCTCGGGTTTGACGTCGCCAGTAGACAGGAAGCGAGATTGTTTGACACTGACCTGACCCGGTTCCTCGGCCACAGTCAGGACAGGGAAACCGATCTTCTCAATCCACGGCTTCATCAGCGTCGGAACGTCGATACCGGATGCTTCACTCAACGATTCCCAGAGAACAATAGTCTTGGCGTTGCCGTAGGTGTTCTTCTTCAGGTAAATGGAAACGCCCTTCATGAACGTCTTCACGCCGAGGTGGTTTGCCAACATGCGGATGACAGAGCAACCCTTCAGATAGCTGATGGCATCGAAGACTTGGTTGATGTCCAGAGCGTCGCGTACGAGGACCTGAATCGGATGAGAGGAACGCAGACCATCCAGCTTCAGAGCGCTTTCAAATCCTTCATTTATGAACTGGGGCCAGACCTCCCACTCTGGGTGCAAATGATCAATGGCCAGCCATCCAGCCCAGGTGGCAAAGCCCTCGTTCAACCAAAGCTCATCCCACCAGTCCATTGTCACCAAGTTGCCGAACCACTGGTGGGCCAGCTCATGGGCAACAACGTAAGCAACCCGGTTCCGGAAGCGAGAATCGGATTTCTCCTCGTCGAACAGAATGGCGGTCATCCGGTAGGTCACGAGACCCCAGTTCTCCATGGCTCCGTGGGTGAATTCGTGCACAGCCAGAATGTCACTCTTAGGAAGTGGGTAATCAATGTCAAAGGCCTCGGAGAAGAAGTCGATGATCTTGGGGGCATGCTGCAGGGCCCAGTTACCCTGCTCCTTCAGACCGCGAGTGGTGTAGACACGGACGGGCAGCTGCTTGCCGTTGTAGCGGCGCTCGGTGAAAGCTTCGATGTGTTCGAAGTCACCAACGGCCCAGGCGAGCAGATAGGTGCTCATGATAGGAGTCCTCTCGAAAGACACCAGCTGTTTGCCCTCGCTGGTGGGCTTGGTAGATTTGACAGGCATGTTGGAGAGTGCCACCTGGTCGTCGGGGATCTCGACGGAGAAGTCGAAAGTGGCCTTCAAGTTCGGCTCATCCCAGCAGGGGAACGCGCGGCGAGCATCGGTACTCTCGAACTGGGTGCTCAACATGTAGTGCCACTCGTCGTCTCGTGGTACAGAGGCGGCGGCAGGAGCAGCAGGTTTGTACTGTGATCGGTAGAAACCGGCCATGTCATGGTTGATGATGCCCTGGAACTCGATGGTGACAGCGGCCTTGGAGACGGGCAGCTCAGCATCGAAAGCAATGGTGGCGCGTTGGGCCTTGGCGTCATAGTGAAAGTCGGATGTGGTGTAGGAAGTGCTGGCCTTGCCGGACTCGACCTCGACCTTTGCGCTCTTGAGGGTCAGCTCGAAGGCATTGAGAACGATGTCCTTGGTGGGCTTGATAATGCTGCCAGTGATGCTGTAGGAAGCTGGTCAGCGTTGTAGTTCCTTTCCACTTTGGGTGACGGCCATGAGCTAGGTAGCGGGGCAATGGAGGGGCCAAGTCCGTACGTCACCGAGCCATTGTAGGTCCAGGTCTTGAAATCCAGACCGTTCAGGACCAGGTCGTAATGACCAGGCTGGAAGTGATCGGGCAAGATGTTTCTGTCCGCCATGCTGGTGCTGGATGCGGTGTTGGTGTGGTCGACGTGGTGTAGGGGGGGGATGCTTCCAGAGTGGCCGTCTGCACCCCGCGTGCTAGTAGAGCTCGCCGTTGAAAACTGTGGAGCTGCCGCCCTTGTTCTTGTTGCCGGGATAGGGCCACCAAGTTGCTTCGCGAGTCGCCCCCAAAACGGCCGGCGGTGAAACAATCGTGGCGACGGCGAGGTTACGAAGATCGGAACACAAGGTCGAGGAGATCCTGTCGGACGATGAAGATTGTGCAGCTGCCTCTTTCTGTTTCTGGTATCCACCTGATCGTGGCGAGGAGGTCGCGCTTCCGACCTCAAGCTTTTCCTGCCCGTCGCAAAGCAGGCACGGGCGACATGTTGCACCACAGCAGGCGGCCCAGTCTTCTGGCAAGCCGCTCCTATCCGCGACAGACGCGGCAGGCATCGAGACAGAACCTCCATCCCGAAAGGCGCATCTGGGACTGTCTTTGTGCTGTTGACCTGCCGGTTTCAGGAGGTCCGGGACGCCGGCACAAGCATATCTGTCAACCTTACGAAGTCTCCAAACAGGGAGGATAGTAGGACGCCACCGACTGAGGTACCTGGAGCTTGAAGCTGAGGCTCTCACGATGCTTACTATCATGGAGGATGCAAGCCAAAGAAGAAGAAAAAAATCACATCTTCGATATCGATATGCACAGTCCTCAACCTTGGGCGCCTGCCCCGGCTCCACTTCACCAGGATCGGCACCGATGTCGCCTAAATCTCGAAGCGACTCGGCAGGCGGAGCCGGGAACGGCGTCGGGATGCTACACAAGGTACCGGGTCAAGGTCGAGTTTATGGTGGCAGCCTCAACGACATCGACGCCATATGGCCCGAGAATACATTCTTTGTTGCCGTCGCTTTGTACCTACCACAGCAGGTAGAAGCAGAGTGACGTGGCATCAGCATCAAGACAGAGAAGCCGTTCATTGGCGTTCGAGCTGAGAGTTGTCCTTTTTCGCCAAGATGACAATCGATGGGCATCCATGGTACACGAAGGTCTTGGCTGCCAAAACAGAGGCTTCTCATCACATCTTGGCGCAACAGGGGCGGCTAGCTATCGGTTTGGGGCCGAGCCTGCCGTTGCCTCTCGAATAAAAAATTGCTGATCAGACGCTGCGCCAAGTCCCAAGGGGCAGTCTGGTCTGGATTTGTCGAGGTCCAAGATCCTGAAGCGGCAAAGGCCCCGTGGACGTTCTTGCCATGTGCGCAGGTGCGGTTCCGCTCGTGAGGTAGGGATGTCTTGGATGGGCTTGGCTGACGGGTTTACAGTATGGCCATGCCGGCAGCCATGGATCCAACATGACCTCCTCGAGTATCCCATTCCCGGGACCACAAGCACGAAGGGGGGTATCGTCGTGTCGTGACCCTGAAGACATCGTAAGGCTAGGTGGCCAAGAGTAAGCCTCAGGTCGCACAGCGTCAGTCCCGCACCGTTGTGTTCTCTGTCGTGCGTGGGAATAGTGCTTAGATGCGGTATCTTGCGTCTCGATGTCGTGTCCTCTCCTTGACGTGGCTGTGGTGACATGTCGCACCGTGCTGGCGGAATCACGCATCGACGTCCGTCCGGGCTTGCCACAGGAGGATCTATCTTCACGACGAGTAGGTGGTGTACGGAGTCGGGTTGCGGTCGGGAAAAAAAGACCAGATAGGGAGGGATGATCTCTATCCTGACCTCTAGTACTACAGTCAGCATCTACACTAGAATCTGCATGCGAATGCGGATGATCTGCACGCAGGGCTGAATCGAATCACAGCATCTGCAAGGTAGTATACGACTCTACGATGACATATCAAAGGAAAGCACAAGTGGATCCTTGACCATGTCTGTCTTCGGTCATTTGTCTTGCTAGCGTCGGTTTCCCCAGCCTTCTTTCTCCGTCCATCGTCTCGGTCTGGTTGCGTATACGCGGGCGGATACAGATTACCAGATTCCTGGTACTTGACCTCGGACAAAAGAGTTCAACAGCCGGCCGAGACGAGGCCAACGGCAGAACAGGCTTTGCCCGCGGGTTTCAGCTTTGCCCTGGGCCTTTCTCTCTTTTTTTTTGAATTCCGCACCACTCCACCTGCAAGCCTTGTTTGACGCCAAGCCCAACCTTGACAAGCAGCGACGGCCAAGACCAAGACCAAGACCAGGACCAAGACCAAGACCACCACCGCAAGACGTCTTCGACTCCTCTAGTGTTCCTGACCTACACTTGCACTTGCACTTGCACCTGCACCTGCACTTGCACCTGCACCTGCACTTGCACCTGCACCCGCAACCCGCAACCCGCAACCCGCAACTGCACCTGTACCTGCACCTGCACCTTTGCCGGTGCCAATCCAAGCGCAGTCCAAGCCAGTCCAAGCCAGTCCAAGCCCAGGCCCCGTCGCCTTTGTTATTTCCGAACAACCTTTCCTTACCATTTCACCATCAACACCTACCTGCCCGGGCATTTCGGCTCACTCCTTCCTTTGCGCGACGGTTCGTCCTTTCATCTCATCAACCCGCGCACCTTCTCTCGACTCTCGAAACCGCTCCCACCATCATTCCCCTCTGCTCCCGTCCTCGACAATAACACGCTCCTCATAACTCGTCTCCTAGGACAACCATCAACATCCCATCTTACCCCCTCCTCCCACTACCTAGGACGTTCGATTCAAACTCGACCACGCGCATCCAATTGCATCGATATCCACCTGTTTTACTCCGCACGCGAGTCGAGACTCCCTCGAACCACCACGAGACGGGCGTCCTGTCCACTCTTTGCCCGAAAACCCCCCGAAACAGACATCAAACTAAAGCGATACTCCTACACATTCACTGCCCAACATGCGGCGACCCTCCGCCGACCTTTCCAACCCCGCCCTCAACCTTGAGGAATCCATGGGCGTCTCTCCACCAAACTCCTTCGACCCGGACGTGGACATTGTCCTACCTCTTGGCGACGACTTCATACAAGCCCTCGACCTGCGCGTAGGCGATGACCCGCCTCGCGTCTACACTCCTCCACCACACCTTGCCGCACGCTTCTACCGCCCCTCTCAGACCCGGCGAAAAGGCTCTGCTGCCTCTTCCCGGCGGAATTCGATAACCTCTCTACAATCTCTCACATCCACATCGGTGCAGCTGGCCAACGCTCCCCAGAGCAAGCATGTTGCCAATCACCAGCGGCGGGATGCCATCCTGAAAGACCGCCAGAAGCGCCTGGCTGATCGCGCCGCCCATGTTGAGAAGGTCCGCCTACGCGCCGCTATCGCCAAGGAACGCACCATTGCCCTTTCCG
This sequence comes from Juglanconis sp. DMW523, assembly GCA_003013055.1. Classification (NCBI taxonomy): domain Eukaryota; kingdom Fungi; phylum Ascomycota; class Sordariomycetes; order Diaporthales; family Juglanconidaceae; genus Juglanconis; species Juglanconis sp. DMW523. The sequence goes on along the minus strand of MUZK01003729.1, from coordinate 3,496 downwards.
AAGAAAGAGCCCTTGCCGCGGCCCTGACGCGCGAGCGCAACCTGAAAGAGATCGCTGCAGCCTGTGCCGAGGAGGTCAAGAGGGCCAAGGCCATCGCCGAGAGTACCAAGGGGAAGCGTGAGCAGGAGCTACAGAAGATGCGGCAGCAGATGGAGGAGCGTCAGGCTGAAGCGGAGAGGCGCCGCGAGGAACTCAGGAAGCAATCTCCGAGAGCCAGAGGTTCCAGTCTTGGCACCAAGAAGTCCAGCGAGTCTCTGCCGTCCGTGAAGGAGGTCAAGGAGACGGAGCCACATCCCCTCGCCGAGGACGCTGCTGTCTGTAGGCTACAGACCTGGTGGCGTTCTACAACGAAGAGGAAGGCTGTCAGTGATTTCACCCTGCTGGGCTTGACCATCGACGGGGTTGGAGAGACGCCCTACGACAAAGTCACGGAGATGCTCCAGGAACAGCGAGTGATCGTGGCGACAGCGCGCGTCCTTGACATATGTGGTCTGCGAAAGGGCAAGTCTGACTCCGTCGACCAGATGAAGGCGGTGAGGTGCTTCCTCAGCGCATTCCTGATTCTGGGCCATCCAACACAGGTCCTCAGCAATACCTACACTCTTAACGACCAGGGCCCGGCCTCTTCGTCGCCGCTACTTGCTAGGGATGATCTGGCCAACCCACTGGTCCAAGAGCTCGTCTCCAAGGCCAAGGATCTCCTCATCACCTTTGAGAACATCCTATCCCGTCTGACAAGCCACAACAACTATACTGTTCCGCTGGCATTGAGGGACGCATTGCCCGATGTTTATACCTCGTTCGAACCGGTGTTCTTGACCTGGCAGTCGCGGGACAAGCACGCTCTGGTCGACGGCATGCTGAAGCAACTGGTGGAACTCGACGCCCTCATCGAGCACGTCCGGGAAACGAGCGAGCCCGCTGTGGTAGAGCAGTACAAAGAAAGCATAGGGCCGAACCAAGAAATGCTGATCGTCAGGATCAAGAAACTACTTGGGAAAGAGAAGGGGTCCAAGGCCATCCGCCATGCCGTCTTGCACGCTCGCAAGGCCAGGGCCGACAAGAAGAAAGAGCGAGGCCATATGATACCACGCATCATCGAGCAGTCCATGACACCCGAGTCCGCCATGGCTGACCTTGGTACTGGTGACCAACCCAACAAGAGTTCACGTGGGACTCCAGCAAGCACATCTTCCGGCGTCTATCCAAGTCCCCCGCCCACCCCTGCGAACATACCAAACGAAACGAAGTCCTCCAGCAAAGGCAAGCTCTTGCCCGACAATCGCATCGTCGTTCACGAACTGGCCATCAACAAAGAGTACCGTGTCAGTGCAGATGACTTTCTAGAGGCAGAAACGAAAGCACTCAAGCCTTGCCTCGATCAGATGCGGGCGACGATGCATGGGGATGCCCTATCGCGAGAAATACACTTCTACCAGCTCATCAGAGTCGCTGAACACATCCGAGACAAACTACAGCGGCTTATCAAGCCTGCGCATCCACTGTACAACATTATTAAGGAGCTGTTGGACGTCGAGCAGTTCAAGCAGAGGCTCGAGAACGGGTCATTCTCCTATGAGAATTTCTTTGCCGCGATGGGAACAATCCTGCCCAAGATGTGCGCCGAAGTGCGGGACGACCAGGTGAAGGACTTGGTCGAGAACAAACTGAACCAGGGCGATTATGTCGACCGTATGGAAGGGCTCATCCTTTTCATCGACGTCATGTTGGGCGACCATGCCAACTACCTTCTGAGCATGGTTGCTCCTCAGCTTCTTGAATCAGCAGCTGAATACGAAGCCAAGTCTTTCTCGACCGCGATGCAGCAGCGCGAACACGGCTTGTTTGCAGCCGAGACGGCCTGGCGGGCGGCAAGGAGCAAGGTCGTTGCTGAGACTAGTCGGCGCGACCCGGAAAATATCAACCATCCCAAGAATCGACCCACGGCCGAGAAGATCTACGCCCACATGCTCGTCGGAGTCTTCACCCAGCCTAGTAAGATCCGGTATGGGCAGGTCCCTGAGATGTTGCAGCTCGACTACAAGCGGATTCTCAAATACGGCAGACTCACTCGGAACATGGTCACAACCTGCGGTGTCCTTCTCCAATGCAAGAACTTGCTCAAGCGCGACGTTCGTGCACCGTGGAAGTCTGAGGCTATGCGCATTATGACTGTGCTGGACACCGCCGAGTCGCAAGAAATCGCCATCAATGGAGTCATGGCCGCGCTTGAGGCGGGACGATCGATGCCGCCGGCCATTAAGATCCATCTCCGTGGGTTCGTGCAGAAGCTCATTGCTGCCCATTTGGAGCTGGCAAACACGACCCAACCCGACCCACATATCCAATGGGATCCTACAGCTCATGACCCGACCCAGCCCGTTCTGAGGTTGCTCCTCAAGCGGTTGCGCGACCACATCACTGCGCGTATGGCAGCCGGTAGCAATAGCGAAAAGACCAAGGTCACAAACTCAGCGGGCGAGAAGCTCGCAAGCTCCGGGCTGGGGGAGTTCGTGGATCGCGTGCGTGATATGATTGATGAGATGGCTAAGGTCGGCGCTGTGGACAGGGAGGCACATGGTGTTTGGTGGGAGACGGTCGCGACGAACGTCGAGGCTAAGGCCGAGGCTGAGAGCGCAAGCAACGTTGCTACTGTTGTTGACAATGTTCCATCTGCATGAGTTTGGGCTGGTATTCACAGAAACAGCTCCAAGCAAAGACACGAATTATGAGAGCGCATAGACCTGCATAGATCAGATTGAGACGGCCGGTATTGGGATGAATCGTGTTGGATGTGTTGAATCATGTGTGATGGATGGACAGACGGGACGGATCATGGACACTTTTTTCGCGGATACCATCACGGGATTACTCGGCGTTGAAGGGTTTTTTTTTGGTCTGGCACACACGACGTGGATTTTCTCGCGGCTGGTTAGTTGGCTTCTGTCGTCAGTGTCGTCATTTCTCAACAGCGTTTTTGAAATTTTCCTGACCTCTGATAACTTTCATGTTCCTGTCGCGCTACACTGCCTGCAGCGGCAGCGGAGGGAAGCCTGGGTCAGTTGTGATAGTGATTGCCTCGTTTTTGGAGATACCAATAACGACAACCCGCTCAGCGGCCAAGCGTCCATCATCTGGAAGAAACAATTGGGCTTTCTGCCTTTTCCGTTCAAGCTCCGCTGGCCTGTGAGAATGTTGCTTTTGATTGAACTAGGACTTGGCCCCTGTCAATCAGTTCCACAACCCCCCCCCCCCGCGGGTCAGGCAGAGCACTCGACGAACCAACAGCTCATCTTCGCCATGCCCTGCCCCTCGAGAGTACTAACTTCTTGCCGCAACATCCGCCCTCGTTCCGCTCAGCACGCCGGGCCGCCCGGTTAAGCTGCTCCTGAAGCGCATATGGTGTGGCGACCTCAACTCTGTCTAGCGAGGAGCGGGCTGTTGATGCTGCACATCAGGATTAAAGCTTGGCGGGGGGGGGGGTTCTGTCTGGTGA
>MUZK01003728.1:0-15647 GCA_003013055.1 Juglanconis sp. DMW523 | reverse complement strand
TATAGAAATACAAAATACTATTACAACTCTAGCTATATTAATACAATAATAACTCATTTATCTTATAGTTCCAACAAATATATTAATAGCTACTAACTGCAGCCTAGTGTTTATCAACTAGGATTAATTGCTATGCTGTTCGATGCAATCGAATTATTTCCGCTGCCTCCGACTAGCTTCAGGCGCATGCTTTTAACCTTTTCAGTTTTTTATGTTTAAATTATGCATGATCATCTTCTCTCACTGAGTCGACGGTTGGCTAGGAAGTATCTTTCGTCTCACCTCTGTTGGCCGTATTATACTTGCGGGTGTCAAGTTTCTCGCATAACCAATCGGTAAAAACCATGGAAAAAAGTGGACTGATCCTCTGACCAAAATTGGCGATGCTGACTACGTTCTGTTCGATGCTACATATAGGTTCAACGGCAGTCTCAAAAGTCAATAGACGTGGCCATTGATCTCGCCATGGACGAGCTCCTGTCCCTGCAGGCACCCGATGGCCCGGAAGTATAAGCCAACACACAGCTCAAAGATGCAAAACGCCCAAAGAATTACTGACTCGTTTGCGAAAGAGACTGCCAGCCGATAGTGCCTTCGAAGCGAGCAGCAAAGTGATTGCAAGTAACTGCACGACGCTAGGCACAGTAAGGGTACATACAGTAAGGGCACAGTAACATTTCCTCCCCAAACCCTGGAAATTTGTGACCCAAGCGCCATCGTGCATGTGAAGAAAGGCTGAGAGTTAGGTATGAGACCGAGCGGGTAGGAGATGGGATGTCAGCGATCGTTCATGCAGACTCTAATGCCAGTAGACGAAGAGGTACATGGTGTTTCGTAATGTTTCTATTCTCATGTCCCGCGCGCAATGCTCCGATACTCAGCACTCGAACATGCATAATCCCCGACACCCAACATCTTTCACTTCTGTTCTTCCAACTCACGGTCTCTGATCTTGCCAGTCTTGCTGCTTCTGAGCTCACATGAAACGCATCATATCCGGCTGCATTCCTGCCGGCTCATACATCTCGGCTGCTCGGCCTCGCGAATACGGTACTCCTGACGGTCCTTTTCTTCTTCTCGCATCGCGCCGTCTCCCCGTTGATATCGTCCTACATTACAAGCCCTGACCTTGAATGAACGTGTCATCCTCCTTCAAAATGCTCAGGCATTGCTCATGCACGCTCCTTGACCAATGTGGCCTGCCACCGCGCCCTTGTGCACTTGGGGTGTATCGCTTCTGGGCCTTGGAGACTGACTCTTGTTGTATGGGCCAGCCAAACGGGGATAGAATTGATGATGAAGAGGGAAGAGACAAGTCTCGGTCTCGGCCTGACGAAATTGCTACTTATACCCCCGCCGTAGCGGAACCTCTTTCCCACCACTACACTGTCAACTCTAGGTAGACTGAGAGATTCGCTTGCATTTTTGGCGATGGCCGAGGCTGCGTTATATCATCCGAGATTATGGCGGGTGTACTTCTGAAGGTTCGAAGCCTTGGAGTGGGATAAGGAGGAACGGTGGCGCCAGAGCGGGCAGGGATCGATTTGTTGCTCAGGTTGGTACGGGCAATGTGATTGATCTTCTACGAGGCAGAAGCGGCGCCTTTGTCATCTACCTAACCTCCTAGTAGAAGACTGTGGCCCGTTTTGTAGGCCCCTCTGGTAGAGTGGGCCTTGGCACGGTCGCCACAATCGTCTTTCATCCTCATGCAGCGCCGATGATGGATCTGCGTCTCACCATCTATCTATCTCCCTTACGACTTTAGACCAGGGAAATACAGAGACCAGAGCCTACAGGTTTTTCGCTCTTTATATCTTTGATTGAATTATCATGTTTTTTCTATTTCTAGTCAGACGAGCTTAATAGACTTTAGACAACTATCTTACAAGTTTAATATAGACCCTGAGCTATCAGAACCCCTAGGCTAGCTAATAGTAATAAGTTACTACGTAATTAAGCTGTTTTGATGATGTCTGGATTGTGACAGCATTATAAGCTAGTTTCGAGTAGCATCTCTTCCTATCTAAGCTTGATGTCATTCTATATATTCTAGTCTAAGGACTATTATTCTGCTCTCTTACTGTTAATGTCAGTGCATAATCTTAGGCGCTGGGTCTTTGAGCGTTCTATAGTGTATGAAGTAAACCGTTATAGCTCTTATAGCTATATAAACAACTTCAAAAACAACAACCACTCATCACCTAGGTAAGGCTGGTTTGGAACTTCAGTAGCTCTAAAACTTAAACCCAAGCGATTTATAGTTTGCTCTACAGAAGCTATGCCATATCTCGTGCGCATTAAGGGTGATGAGATGGTATTGCAATATCGGTTGGATGAGATATGGTTACAAGAGGCAGCGTCGAATGTGCCTGAGTCTCCTATGTACAATGATGCCGGCCATTGCTACAAAAGCCGATCGCTCACGGGCGGATATATCCCATTGTCAGGGTGCTCAGTGATGATCAGGACTCGTGGTCGGCGTCCGCGGCGGCATCGGCCATGAGATCGCATCCGGGGAGAACATATCGCTGCTTGCGATACTAGCGTCGCTCATACTCCCCCGGGTCACCCTGTTCGGTGGCCTCTGAGCTATATTGGCCATCGACGGGTGGTAGGCCTTGTATCCTCCGTTGTTGGAATGTGCGGCTGGGAGAGAGGCATTCTGAGACCGAAGCGGGGCCTGTCTGCTTCGGTTCAACGATAGTGGAGGCGGCCGGAGCTCTGTCGACCCTGAGGTGCTCTGCGAGGGTGGTCGCCAGGCTCCTCCACTGCCGCCACCGCCCGTCAATGTCCTGGATGACCTAGGAGGTATCCTCACTATACGGGCCTCTGAGCCTGCGATGCTAATAGCTGTTCCTGGTCCTGTTCGGCTTGATATGGGCGACGGTTGTTGAAGAGGGAAACTGTTGGATCCGTTGGATGAAGTCGAGACAGGAGATACTTCTGGTACTCGATCCTCGCTGACTGGTGAGACGGGCGAGATCGACCGAGCAACGGCCGGGCCCAGGTATTCAGTATCGATTGTGAGATGAGTACCATTGGTGTTTATGCCTCGAGTGTTGTCATTCGGCAGCGGGCTGTCCGGTCCATTGGCGCGCTTGGTGTTGATGGGTACGAGTGTCTCCCCGGTCATGTTATGAGCCATGCCACCATCCGGCTTCTCCATGTTGTAGAAGGGTCCAATTTGGTGACCCAATCTCCTGTGGAAGGGCGCGAGAACACGTTGCATGCGGCGTGTCCTCCGGAACCTGTACAGGAGGAAGGCAATGGCTACCAAAGCAGCCAGACCGACTGTGAACGGGGAAAGTTAGCGCAAAAGATATTTGGAAGGCTAAAGTGACTTTGTCCTACCAATGACACCGGCGATGACACCAGCGTGTGAGCTGGAATGGGACGGGGAACTGCTGCTGCTACTTGAGGATGGTGAAGCAGATGGCGTCGCTGAAAGAGCGGGGACAGCACTGGAGGGGGTTTCTGAATATGCTCGTGCGGTCGATGTGCTGACAAGATCCGCGGAGTTTGTTTGTGAGGCAGTTGTTCCTGAATTTGCACTCGAAGATCCAGTACTCGAGACGGTGCTCGATCCTTGTGTCTCCTCCGATCCTGCGGAGGCTGTTGGGGTCTCTTCAACAGTCGTGGTCGTCGAAGCGATAGTCTTGGTAGAGGCTGAGTCGCTCGACTGGGCAGTTTGGGCTGCTGTGCTCGACTCCGTAGTTGTTGAAATCGAGGTTGTCTCGAAAGTCTTGGCTTCCGCCGTTGTTTGTGCTGGAGATGTGGACTTGAATTTCGTCGTGGCGGCCGCGACCGTGGTAGTCTCTTCCTGCGTCGACGTGACGGCGGTGGTTTTGTTGTCGTCGCCTGAGCCACCATTCCCATTTCCAGATCCACCCCCGTTTCTGTTCCCGCTGCCATCGCCGTTGCCGTTGCCGTTGCCGTTGCCGTTCCCATTGTTGTTGCCACCGCCACCATCCCCCCCTTGGTCTCCGGGACCACCACCGTGACCGCCACGCCTGCCATCCCTCAACTTTACCTCGCGGCTAGACCTGAAGCGTCCGCCTTGCATCTTGGTCAAAGACACCTCATGAGTCTGCAGGCGCAGGTGCTGGCTCAAGGACTCAGATTGTGGCCATAGACAGCAAAGTGCTTGATGGCATGGTGTTCCAATGCCGGAAGACGAAGAAGACGGGAAACACAAGAAGGCTGTTGGTTGCGCCTGAGTCCCGGGGCTGGAGGATTCAGGATTCAAGAGCAGGGGTCTCGAGGGTGTGTACACAAAGTAGTACGCACGTTGGCACGGTAGGTTTTGATGGTATGGTCGAGCATGCGGCCCCTGCATAGGGTCGTATTTTCAGACCACGAAGGTGACCCTCCGGCCGAGAATCCGCCGTCCTACCTGTGCCATCATGTACCATGGGACGGCGCTAAGCCGAACATCGAGGTCGAAATTTCCGGTGTGTTGCATGTTGCAGAAGTACCTGACGCCTCTGCCTGAGATTGGATGCTGAATGGCGCAGGCAGTGCTCACTCGCAGATAGGCAGCAAGGAACCGAGTCGAAGCACGAGGGCTTCCGAGGCATGGAGGGTTGCATCGTGTGGCAGTCCTCCAGTCTGCTGAGCGTGCCTCTTCATGGCATGTTGGACTTCCAGAACCTCAACTGCCGATTCTGCTGGCATCCATTTACGGACCGCGAGAGTCATGTCGACGGATTTGTCGAGGCGAGAGGCGTCCATGGAAATCAATGACCGTGTTTGCATGGATCCTGTGTCTGTGTCACGGAGGGACAGGTGAGTTTCTGTTTTGTGAGTCCGTGGAGAGCTGCAGTGAAGTGGATCGTCCCCCGGTCTCCCCACCCTTCTGACTCCTCCGAAGTGGATTGAAACGGAACATTATACCCACTGAGTAGTTTTGTGTTTTGGAATTCTACACAGTACATACGCCCATCAACATCTCCGGCAATGCTTTCATGTTTATTTTCGGTCTCCCTTGTCCTCTTCTTAAGGTTGTTAGCATGTAGCTTATAGTTCCTTAGACGGGGCTAAGGCTCCGTGAAGAAGCAGCAAGAAGCAGCTGATTTAGGAAAGAAGAGATGGAAATCGCACGGTTCTCAAGACGCCACAGACAGCGTCCTCTTTTTCTGACGTTGGGTGGGCCCGGGATGGGAGGCAAGAAAAAAAGAAAGAAAAAAAGGAGAGGGGGGGGGGTTGCCCTGAATCGTGACCGGCCGGGGACTGAAGTTTGTGAGAAATTTCCAAGAGATTTTATACTGTACAACCTCAGATATAATAGGAACTTTGTGTATCTTCTGGAATCCAAATTGTCTAGAATAGTAGAACTGTAGCCCCAGAACCCAGTAGTTGTTGTTTCCCTTGTACCATGTCCCAGACGCGACCAAAAATTAAATGTCGTCCCCCGGTTCCTTGGAGACCCAAGAGAGAGGCGCCGTCTGGGCACCTCTCTTTTCCAGGAACCTAGTCGATATACTCAGCACAGATGACCTCGCCTTCTAGATCCATGACATCCTTCACCGTGACATTCTGAACGATGCCGCCCATCCACAAAGTGTGGTTCAGCGTTGTCGTATTACCTGGATCTCCATCGTAATCGACAAGGACTGCAGTTGGGTATCCCTCGCCCGCCAGCTCAAGCGTTTCTGAATCTGGTATGTTGTTGCCTCCCATGTCATAGAGACGTGCTGGGAGGTCCTTCTGCTGCCACTGCCACCAGACCCGATCAAGGTACGCATGATGCAGGAAGAATATGGGATCACCGGGAGCGGCTGTCAGCTGCATCATCTGCTCTCAAAAACTTAATCAGTATCTGTATCCATCAACTGAGGAACCCATGATGGATGGGGGCCTCGGGTGATAATGGTGATCTGTGCAGTTTGACTGACCACACCACCCACAGCTTCATGCCCGGCACCATGCGGACCTCCGGTATTGAAACATGGCCAAGCATCTGTATAGTTTTCCTTCGCCATGCAAGGATCAAGATACGTCGAGTTCGCCAGATCGAAACCCGCCTGACTGAGATTTCGACTTAGACAATATGCCGGGACACCATACCCTGTTTCATTAATACGAAGAACCAGGTGCGCGAATGGTCCATCAGTGACGCATAAGCTGGAACCGGTTCCATTGCCGCCAAACCCTGTGGTCGGGTCAAAGACTGACGACTCTTGGACGGCTCCAGCCTCCACATCGGTGAGTTCGTCCCAGTACGGCTGGGATCCTGTATAATTACACCTCGTCTGAAGGAGGAACTCATGGACTCGAACGTAGTAGCGATGCCAAGGAAGAAATTGACCACTTCCGTGGATGAAGTTGCTCTGAATAACATGGGTCCACTGAAAGTCGTCCCAGAAGTCGTGAGCCCCATTGATACCGAGCTCCTCGGGTTGTTTCTGTAAACAAAGCTCGGCCTGGATATAATCTGGAGGTGATGTCAGCCTAAGACAGAACGTCTGCCAGTGAATCCTTAACAACAACACGAAGCACTGCAAGTATGATGCCGTTAAGCGCCCGCAGGTACCCTGGCGGCATGCCTCTTGTCCATGATGGTAACCCGGTACTTACTCGCTTTCTCCTCATTCGTGAGGACGTTCCTTGAAACCATCAGAGCTTTCGAGCGCATGATGAGCTTTGGGCATACGTACCACGACTTTCTTTGATTCAATCGGGAAGTGCAAGCGCTGGTCCAGTTGACTATGGTCGCTGCGAGGCACAATTGGCATCCGATCCAGAGCCATAGAACTGACTCAGCCAGCCAAAGCATCGTTATAATGAAGTATCAAGTTAATTGAAACTGAGACTGAGATTTGGACATGAGGACTGATTGCAAAGAGATAACGAAATCGCCGCGGTCCGGGGACGCAGCCATGTTTTCACTGCGACAGTCTGCCACAATGTGCCAGTGGACTGTACCATCTCGCTGTCGGTAAACCATGTCTTTAGCACACAAAACATCCCGAAGTCATCCTCGGTCTTCGGTCTGAACACATTTGGAGCTTAGGTGAGCGCTTACAACGTGCCGCTGCAGTACGGCAGTACAGAGCCAAAATGCCATCCAAGTACAACGTAAACTCACTAAAATATGCATCGGAGAGTTCATATAGATTTTGTGTTTTCTGTAATATGACTATCGAGTGCTCATTGGATTTAGATACCGCTCCGTAAACTGTAGTGCCGCGGTTCAACGTGACCTACCGACCAGAATGCTGTTGTGCCCCCGAGAGAGATGCACACGAAATAAGCTCGACACGGAGGCTTATACGTGCTTGCAGAAGTTATACCCAGATACGAAAAGCCATTCAACCTACTTGCAGATGATTCGATGCCTCTACCTTAGCTTCAACCGACCAAGGCGGACAACATCCACCACTAGGCATGATACGTACATTATCGTATAAGCATTTCATGCATGAATGAGAAGAGATTTCTTGAGCTGTCCACAAAAAAAGCGGTGAGTAAGCGCGAATGTAACTAGGCCACGTAAACTTGCTTGCTGGTTGCCCGGATGTATGAGCTGTTCGCTTACGAGAAGCACTCCCTCAGCCCATCCCCCATGTTCCACTCGCAGTTCTCCTCCTGGCAAATCCACCCGAGAACCCTTTCAAAACTTTCTGCAAACCTAGTCATTCTTCTCAAACCGAGTCCGGTTCCACGAAGATCCATCAGCATGTGTTTCGTTGCGCCACCCTCCAGCGCACACTCCGCAGCCAGACCAATATAGCACTTGAGACGCAGCCCCTGGTACGTGCGAGAACCCTGCTTCGGATCCTGAAGTGGTATAATCAGGGACATTGTCAAAGACGCGAAATGGGGCGCCGTTGTAAGAAGAAAGGGCGACTTAGGAGTAGCTGCATATTTTGACAGGAAACCATATTCCCGACATTGACTCAAGGAACCCAACTAAACAGCGAGCACTAGGGGATGTCTAGAAACACATTTCCATGGCATCCAAGATCTCCATCATGCCACAGCGCGTGACCGTAGCGAGCCTAGTACCCGATTCTAGTCGTTTTACACCCGCCGAAGAAGGCTAAGGAGACTTCCTTCCGGTCAGGCTTATACCAGATTCGCCAACTCGGTTTAGGACGGCCCGGCAACGTCCGATGCATCGTACCGAATCAGGCGGGTCTTTTCTTGCGGAACGAAGGGCAAGGAGGTGCGCGCGGGCTCGATGCCGGCGAATAGTGTGCGTGGGTCCGCTTCGTGCTGCACACTGACGCGAGGGCATACACAATCTTCGCTATGACGGAGGCTGACAACTGTGTGTATACCTGACGAAAATTATTCAGTCCAGAATAGTCGGAGTTACGAGGGTAGGTGTCTTTTTTGATTCGGGAGCGGTCAGGTCCTTCCGAAATCGACGATGCTGGCGAGGCCACAGAGCGTCGCCGTGTGAGTCGAATTCTTTCAGTTGGTTGACATGCCATGCTACGGCAGTATCTGATTCTACTGAACGGCGTAGTTTGTAGTAGAAATCGCTCAAGAGCTTATAGAAGGTCTGCTCCTTGGGCACCTGTTCACCAAGAGACACGTCCAGGCCGCCAAGGATGGTTTGACCATAGGCGGCGTTACAGGTCAGGTGGTTCACTGTTAGCTCGGGGTGAGCAGCTCTGCGGTCGTGGACTTGATGATGCGAAATCCCTCACTCACGTTTCACTACCAGGCCAGTAGCTGCTGCGTTCTGGATTTGTAATATGCTGAAATGCGCCAGCGGACCAGGAACCTCCGTTGGTTTGGGCGCATCGCTCTCTCAACACTATCACCACATCGCCCTCGCTATCCACTTAGTCTGTACTCACGACCAACCTCTCTAGCAGTACTTCGTCATACTAGAAAATTACAAATAGAGCGAGATCGTCGGACTGTCGGACAAGATAAGATTTGAGAATGGGATAGTCTGAGACGAGGTCCTTGAGTACAGGGCAAGTTCAGGAGATGGGGTATCTCAGAGCGTTGACGAGAAAGATGGGGCCATGGGCTTGTACATTGTGTACACAGAGGGCCGGTCGGCACCCAATCCACCTGAGTTGCAAGAGCGATACCAAGTAAGCTACCAACATGCCCATGCACATGTATTGGGTGACATACTATGATTGCCAGTGGCTGATATGAAAACTAATGGTAGCAACCAATCCAGTGCGACCAGTGCGACGAGACTTTCATAAGGTGGTCCGCTAGACAGTGGCACCTTGACAAAGTCCACGGCATTGATGAGCCTTTTAATTCCCTCCCAGGGAATGCATAGTAGTCTCGGATCTGTACTTTTTCAGCGGTCAGTGTTGTCGGGAAAAGTTGATGGGGCTGAACTGTATGGCTGGATCCGAGCGATAGGGTTTCTCTGCACAAATACGTCTTCAATGTTCGGTAATTATCCCATAGTTAACTATCCTATAGGAGGTCATCCATAAGAAGGTTCTCCTATGGGAGCCTGTCCTATAGCCTATTATCCCATATGCAGTCAATATACAGGAGAGGTTACACCAGAGGAGGTTCTTCCACAGGAGGTTTTGTCAGACCCACCTGTCCGGCTGCGAAACTCATCAGCCAAAGTCGCGGGTAACGGTAGCCCCGTCCGTAAAGCCGGTGGGGGGGGGGGGGGCAAAAAAAAANNGGCGGGGGGGGGGGGGGGGGCAAACAATAACTCGTCGCAGCAGTCTGCATACGCGGAAAAGAAGAGGGTTCATGCAAGGACTGGAGCGAATTCTCACACTTCAAATAAGACCACCAACGATGTCAAAGAGACCGAGGGGAGAAATATGTATATAACAAAGTCAGCTTGTAACCGAGAAGGTGGGTATGTAAGTTTGCCTCCATCGGATAGCGATTGGAATCTGGGGTTGGGAGCATGCGCAGGAGGTAACCTCACGTCAGAGCCAGGAAACAGTCCTGTATGAACTCATATCCATGTGTCGACAAGCCAGGACTCAGGCCTGACATTATATCACTAAAGCATAACGAGTTTGTATTGCTAAATATGTAGTCGTTATCAATGGTCCAAGAAGGAAATTATCTTTGCGAATCATGCGCGTCATCAAACCCTAAGGGATAACCTTTAATTTCTTCTCCCATGCCCTCCATGGTTGTGGTGGTGTGTCGAACCGGCTCTGAACTCAACAAAGAAGTGGAAGTAGAGGCCTGATGCATCTGCTGGAAGAAAATTGAATCGAGAAACTTCGACCCCTGCGTGTCTCATCGACTGGTTTTGTCTGACCATAGTCCTTGCACATTTGCCGAATGGGGTCCTGTTGTAGATCTTGTCGAAAGCATCCCGCTCTGCTTCACTTTGACCTCGACGTGGAACAGTCAGTCGCTCTGACAGGTCTAGGTCCATATCCCCATATATCTCCTGCCTTACATGGTTCAAAGTATCCTCTGTGACAGTCTCGAAGTACATTTTTTGTAAGGCTTGAGTGGGTTGGCCAAGAAAACTGTGCCAGAAGCTGAGAAAGATGGCGGCGGCGAGTGGCCGTTCGCGCGAGGGTCGGGGATCTCTATCCATATAGATTTCTTTAACGACTCTGTGAAATAATTCAAAGTCAGCCGTTGTTTAGATTTGTCAGTTGAATAATTTGGACTCATATGGAATATGGATCCATCCGTACAACAAGCCTGTCTCCTCTCTGGCTCCAAGCAGGACAATATGCGGGTCATCATAGGTAGATTGGTCATGATTGATTGTAAAATAGTTGATTGGAGGACCACTGAAGCTGCGATCAGTGGGATCGCCTTCGTGTCCAGCGTCACTAGGAAAGTATCCCAAGTTTCTAAGTGTCTCCACCTGCTGGATCCCTCCAGATACATGAGAACTTAGCTCGATCGGCCGCGCTGGTGCGGATTGTCCTCCATCCGATTCACCGAAACACATCTTCATAGAAAAATCGATAGCTTCTAAATTACTGGTAGACATTAGTTGGGCGACAACGTACGACAAGGCCACAGTCTACCTCTGTCCACTGTACCTTTTAGGTGCGACTGACTAAGTCAAACAGATGAGAGGTCTCTGCTGATGCTGGAAAAGTTATTTTGATATGTGCTTGGAGAGGGAGTATGGATTTGTGCTGTCGATTCTGGTGTCAAATGGTGGAAACGTTGAAGAAGACGCAACATTTCGCTTCATTTATCACCACAGGAACTACAATACTGACGGTGATCGTGAACGTAGTTGATGCTGTGATATGAGGAGAGGCGTTGCTAACCAAACAATTCATGTCACCGTGCACTGACGAGCCGACCATATCTACCCTATCGGACTGTTCAGGCTCGTTCCGCACGTGGTCACTCGAGACGCTGATGGGAGTCAGAACGCCAGCAATCTAGTAAGATCAGTAAGATGGCCGCCAGAAGAAGCCAGTCGAACCTTTTTACGGAAAGTCAGCCCATGGTTGTCAAGGCGAGGCTGTATACCTAACCCCGCCCTGAGCGACTAGACACGCACTGCGCGATACACATCGCTTTCTTCGCCGGTGAAACCATAGCTAGCATTACATGACGCGAATGATGGGCATGTGTCCATGACCTGATCCTCCTAGACCATCCGGCGATATAGCGTGGTATTGGCACATGCGCATCGCATCGGACACGGCTGACGCTGAAGATTTCTTGAAGGCCGATGATGTGGAGCACCGCTGTGATCCCCGGCCGGTGTTTTGCAGTATGCTGTGTCCTCTCGACCCATGGAATGCGTGTTCATGCGTCCGCCAACTTCAGTGCTAGGGTATCAGCAAGATCCTAGGTTCCAAGATATTTCGCGCCATCCGGTGAAAGCCGGATGGACTGTCGGTCTCCCTGATAATCATGTCAGTCACAATCATCGATGAAATATTGTGGTAATCTTGTGAAAGCTTCGGTAGCTGAGTGATGTGGTTTATTGTTATTTTCTCCGCCATTCCGGACTTCCATCACCGCTGGGGCTCGACTCTTGGTTGCCATATGGAGTAAATTATCTCATGTTTAGCTTCGAGATCACGGTCCTTACCATGCTCATTGCATCAAAGCGAAGTGTGGTGGACGATCTCTAGTAAGGAGTTGTGAGTTAGCAGGAGCTGAGTACCATCTGGGGATGCATTACCATAGTAATGCACTAATGTTTTTGGCCACTTAGATACAGACCATGGAGCACGGCCTTCCATACTGATTAAGTGATAGCCCTTCCAAGAGTCAGTCACAATGCGCACATATACGCTGCAATCTCAATCGCAATCCACTTTAGCAAGTAGACTTTGGGCCATAATTTGGGGGCTATTGATTGCATTATCAGCAATAATCGCTAATACTCGACTCGAGATAGAGTAGGGGCACAACTGACTACTTAACAGAGAGCAGAACTGGAATGAATTTCATCGGGATCATATGCTTGTTAATACAAAAACTTTCAACGACACGGTAGTCGGGCAGAGCAGAGTCCTACTTTTGATAAGGAGGATATGGAAATGTTTCAGCCGAAGCAGCTGTCACTTGTAATATTAGAGATAATGAATTACTATTAAATCTGCATCACTATTAGAACGAAGCTGACTGAAAGACCAAGTGTATAAAGAATACGTCTAAGGACCTGTAGAGCATTCTAAAACCCTCAACTTGTAGAATAATAGCTATAAATGCCAGGCAAAGACAATTGGCATAATTCTACTAGTGCTGGAATGATTACTGTTAGTAGACATTTTTAAAGAGACATAGGCTAGGAAAAGAAAGAAAACGGCAAAGGTATAAGCTCGTAATGTCACTTTGAATAAACATTCAAATCACGTTTCATATTTCCCTAGTATAGGAGTATAAATCAGCTAAGTAGAGAAGGTCGTAGTTTCTTATTTAGCTGGCCACGTTCCACAGCATTAGTAAGGTGAGACGAACCGTACGAGGGTATGAATAGGCAACGAATGGCCGATAGACAGCGAAGTAAGGAAGTTATACAGCACTGAAAAGAGTGTATTAAAGCGTAAATAAAAGAGAAACTAATAGAGAGTATAAGCTCTGAAAAGGCTAGATATAGCCGTATAACCCTAGCCCCAGCGTGATTCACTATACTTGATCCTTGGCTCTCAAGTTATGCTGACGGCGCTCGAGGAGGCTGAGAGCTGCTGAGAGGATACCGGCGATTCCGATGCCCTTAGCCGCGAGGATCATATTCTCATACTGTCCCAAGTGAGGGTCCTGCCCGTACGGGCCGTCGAGAAACAGCTTATCTCCTTTCTTGAGGCTTTGGGCACGGTGGAGGCGCCCTCCTTAAGATATGAGAAAGACAATATCCGTTACGCCGGCTTTACTAGGCAGCTGTCCTGGCTTATACTATAAGACAGCAAGGGCATGGCTCTGGAGGATATTGTATTTAAAGAGGCGCCCTGGAAGAAAAACGTAGAAATAACAGCCGGGGAAGACACGGATACGGCGAGTGGAGTTAGCCAAAACCTGAACCCCGAGGCTGCTTATCGAGACTTGCTTAAGTTTGGCGCCGGAGCCGGAATAGAATAATCTTAAAACCCAAAGAACTGATGCTCCCTATAGTCCAATCGTGTCGAAAACGGGGATGCGACCTGTGGGTGCCATCTCGAGGACATGCTAGTATGCCCCGCCTACTATCGCGGCCGCTAGGATGATGTGAAGCTTCGCAAAGCTTATGCGGAGAAACCGGCGGACTACCCAGACTGAGGTGCAAAGGATTACTAAGGTCTCAGCAACGGCCTTGCGTGATATCAGCAGACTCGGTCAATGTATACTAAGGAACGGCTTACTATATATCTAGAAGAAGTAGTAGGGTTGGGATGCGACCCGCGCAGCCCGCGTATAGCAAGCAGAGCATGCAGTATGCCTTCTAGACTTGCAACGCGTGCGATCTAGTAGTAGGAAAGGTAGTAAGTTTGGAGAGGGACACCTAGCAGTACAGCAAACCGGCCTCTAATAAATAGGGGTATGATATTGGATACGATTAGGACGGCCGCGCGAGCTGATAGGTTAGCCTTATTTTGGACGAAAATGCAAAGAATAGTAATATTTATAGCCAGGTAGGTAAGTTGAACGACATTTGTAATTATCTTTAGAGAGCCCAAGATTCTGTTCGAACCTCTAAGTCCTATTAGAGGGCAGAAATGGGCTTGGGTTCCCTACTAACTACCTCGCCTACTTTTAGGTTTTAATTCGGAGCCAGACTCTAGGACCAGGTCGCATTATACGTATGGCATATGCCATATTATTGGTCCTCCGGATCGATTACTGTTACCGTATACCGACCGGTAGCCCAGATCCTAGCTTCTAGACCTGCCCCGCCGCATATTTAATACGCTGCAGGGCGCTGCCGGATAACCGCATATCTTCAGCAGACACATGTAAAAAGTTGGGCTATAATAGGTAACAAGAAGGGAAAAAAGCAAAAAAGGCAGGATAAGGCCAAGAAGAGGAAGCCAAATCAGCTCGATCGGCTTAGTCGTCAGCTGCAGCGCTTCGAAAATGCATCTCCCGGTTCCGTTAGCAAGCCAACTAAGCATATATTAGAGGACTTAAAACCAGATGTCGGACATTTCAAAGATAAATCTAAGGAATCGCTACCGTATCCGTCAGAGTGGCCATAGAACAAGGGGCTACGGAAGGCTGAAAAAAACCTGCATACAATCTGGGTAGAACTGTATTCGTACGAAGACCCTGAGGATCCCCAAAGCCTTTAGGAAAACAGCAGGGCAGACGGCCAAAACGCACAAAAGCCATAACATCAGGAGCAAAACGCCCACGCAGGTAACAAAAACCCAGAGAACGATGCTTATCAGGATCCAGACGGAGACACTGATATAAAGGTCTAACCCAGGCACCAGCGAGGATCACAGAGCTAACTCAGAGACCAGCGAGGCCAGAACGAATTCGAGCCGCTCGAGAGAAAACTCGGCCTCTAGTAAGCCGGAAGGGGACCACTGGCCGCTCTTTAAATCGAAGGTTAAGGATCTACAGAGATGAGTCCCGATCAAGTCGGAGTGCCGCTTGCACTATTGCGATTTTGCTGATATAAGCTTCCGCTGCGAGTTGTATTGCTAACTGGAGAAGCTAGGCGCTTCCGAGGATCAGCTGCTGGAATTCGCGCGAAGTTTTATAGAGAAGTGCCCGGCGGCACTTGTATTACTAAGTAAGATGGGCGAAAGATCCGGTACATCCAGCTATAGCAAATATCGGAGTATACACCTGCGGTCATTGCGGCCTAGCGGCCTTAATTGCGAACGCGACGTCTGCAACGGCCGCGACGCAAGTAACAACTTGGAACGCGACCGGCGGGAAAAGGGTTTTAGCAGATCCTTAAGGGCCTAGTCCGAGGATTGGCAAGATATCATGCTTATCCAGGACCCTGATAAGGACAAGCCACGCGAGGTCCGCGGGAAGATAGAGCTCGTTATAGGAAACTGGGTTGATATTAGTCTACTAAGCCTTAATGCCGACAATCCTTTAAGGAGAGTCATATCCTTATACGCAGGCCAGATTATAGGGAGAAGGTGAAGCAATTTCTCTCTTCTGATAAGGGTAAAGCTAGGTATTTCCTATAAGGCGACGACGGCGATACTATAGCATGCCTTAGCAGAAAGCATATTACTATCTTGTATTATACTATTGCTGTGGATTCATTTCAGCGGCCGCCTAGCCGTATTATTTGCTTATAGATAAAG
>MUZK01003727.1:0-15620 GCA_003013055.1 Juglanconis sp. DMW523 | reverse complement strand
GGGGGGGGGTCAGTCCCTTCATGAAGCAGCAGTCCTGCTGAGTAACACTGCAGAAAGGCGGGCATGAGAGACAATCAGGAGGTTCAACTGCCAAGATGCGACAGATTGTCGAGATGAACCCTGTGAGCACTGAGCGCAGGTACGGTGAACCAATTACTGCGACAATGCACACGATCCCTTTTTCATCCCTTTGCCAGCGCGGTGAGTAAGTAGCAATTTCATACGGGTCCCTGTGCCAACGAACCGTCGGTGCTGGCGGTGAGGCTGCACCTAAGTGGGAGCCTCTATGCAAAGCACACAAGGCGGTCGGCTCCTGCCCGCCACCGCTTTCCCCACAGCCACATCTGGACCCCATCGTCTGGACCCCATCGTCTGGACCGCTGGCTTCGGAGATTATAATCCCACAAAAAAGGGGGCCGGTCTCACCGCGCAACATAGCCGGATCAAGCGATGGCTCGTGTCCCCCAGCATCCTTTGCAAAGATCCTATCCTGGATCGCCCACGAACGCACTGATCAAGTGACGAGTGCGAAGCGGCCGGGTGACCCACATCTCTATCGAGATACGATTGCGGGGACGCAAGGACGCGGCGGTCCGTTGCCCGCTTTATGTTGTGGGGTGGGGGGAGGCAGAGTGGGATGGGTGGATCGTGAGGGCCCCTCCCTCCCCCCGCTGGCCGACAGCGCACGCATGTGAAGATGGTGGTGCTCTTGTTCGCTGTATCTCAACATGGACGGTGAGGAGATGCACAAGCATGCTGATGCGATGAGTCGCGTGATGGGAGACCCCCCGCCAGCGGCTCGGAAGATTTGGATCTCAGATGATGGATGGCGCGGCACACGGACCAGGCAGGCAGTCTTTTTGGTGCATGCAGGATTTTGGATGCTGCCACCGGCGCCGAGCCGGGACCGGGATCGGGATCGGGTGCGAGCACCCGGCACCGGAAGGGGATCCTGCACTAGGAAAGTGCAGGAACCGGCGGCCGGCCGGCGCGGGGCATGACTCGGAGGAGGTTCGTTGATGACTTCATGCTGGCGAACTCTTCTCTTGCCTCCAAAGGCGAACGCCTGACGCGCCATTTGCGTTCACAATCGGCGAGTCTATCTCATCCACAATGATGATCGAGGCAAGCTTCCGTCCGGTCGTGGCTACCTCCTGGTCATCACGCAGGCCAAGGGGGGGGGGGGGGGTTCCGGGATTGGAATGGTCGTGGCATGACATCACAGCTGTGGCGACGAACGCCTGAAGGTGCCGAGAATATCGTGACTGTTCCTCAGCGAGATCTACGTCACCTGTATGGATAGGAACAGTCGTTGCGGCGGCCATCTGAGCCGAGCACAATGCGCCCAGCGGGTTGGCCTACTGGGCTACCCAAGCTTCAACGGATGTGACAAGCGAGCCTTTTTTCTTGCATTTTTTTTTTCTGAGACTCTCGGTTTACCGCGTTGGCAAAAATCCCAGGGCCGGTGAGATGTCAAGTCTTGTTTGACGACGACTTGTCCAAATGGAACTGTCGAATCCTCAATCGAAGGAGTGCAGAGTGCCCAGCCATTACGGGAAAGCGCCGTATTCGAGAGGTTAGAATGAAGATGTATTGTTTTGCTTTCTTACTGTTAACGGCACTGTATGATCTTGGGTGCTAGGCTTTCGAGCATTCTCCATTGTATGAAGGAAACTGTTACAACTTTTATAGCTATATTAACAACTTAAAAAACAACCACCACTTAGAATGAAGATGGTCTGTGGTCTCCTTCCTACCTTCAGAACAACTTGAACCTGCCCGGGACACCTCTGGGAAATAGTTAGTCCTTTCGAATCATACTTCCTGCTCGTCTCCGGCAACATCCTCTTATTCTCATCCCTATACGATCCAGTCGGATCCTGCCGCCCTGCCGCCTCGTGATTCCTCACACACATGTATTGTCCTACTTAGCAGCCCCAGGACGTGGGCAGTAGCATCGGCCCGGCCGCGACGTCTGAATCCAGGCTGAGGCTATTCCCGCCGCGGGCGCGGAGCGTGGGCGCCTGTGTTGAACGTCACGTTCATACATATATATACATAGGAGCAACAGGCTTTGCTTGGCTAGGTACCCCCGCCGCCTAGCCCGCGGCGGCTTCGGTGTCAGTGACAACATTCTGAGGGAGCTGAGCTGGTCGACCTGCGCCTAATGTTTCGGTGAATAGCGTCAACGCGGGAACAGGGGCTGTCTTGGAGCCAGCATCGTGACCTTCAGGGACGCCCGCGGTATCGTACACGGTGTTCACATGCACATCGCCGCCTTGGACTGCGCCGCATAACCCACGCTGCTCGTGACGTGCGTGTGTCGAGGGTCCAGCAGCGGGCTTACGCACCTCGTCAATGAGTGCGTCGATCTGTGCTGGGGACTCCCCCAACTCGCCCCAGATGGGCCCCGACAAGGGGCAAAGTGCGCAGGTCGAACTCCCTCGCACCGCGACCCCGAAGCGGTTGTTGCCGCCGCCCTTTTGAGGGCTCTGAGGAGGTCCAGGGTTGCGAG
The DNA here is from genome assembly GCA_003013055.1 of Juglanconis sp. DMW523. NCBI lineage: Eukaryota > Fungi > Ascomycota > Sordariomycetes > Diaporthales > Juglanconidaceae > Juglanconis > Juglanconis sp. DMW523. The sequence continues at coordinate 13,105 of MUZK01003727.1, read as the reverse complement.
GTGGCGTTGGCGTCCGTGATGGCGCTGGAGGCGAGGACGATGCGCAAGTTGAGCACGTTGTCGGCCATGAAGCTGTGGCGCGCGCAGAAGGAGGGCAGAGGCCGACTGGTTGAGACTCGTCTGCTAGGTATTTCACCCCACCCCCACCCCCCTCTTTTTTTCCCTCTTTTTTTTTCTCGAGAGAGGCGCCGGCATGCTCGCCGAAGCCAGAACCCCCCTGCCCTTCCCTTCCCCCAATGCCGCCCTTCCTGCACCGGCCTCCTACGACGCCCCAGCTTCGCAGTCTGCACGACTTCATCGACCGCCGCCCTACTCAACACCTAGCTAGATGATGTCCGTCAACAGACTCTAGTCCAACGTCATGCCGTCCTGGATGTTTCGCACCTCCAGAGAAGGGCATCTTCCCAGCTCCACGGATGGCGAAGGGCTCCATGAATGTGAAGGAACGTGACATGTCCTCATGGGGCGGAAGATGCAGGCGAGGCTGGAGCTCGGATTCTTGCTTGGCGAGGTAGCTGTCGTTCCGGGAAGGGCCAGCTACGAGGAGGGGGTGGGCCGCGTGGAGGGCTGGGACGGCGGCGAATATGTTCTACGAGTTGTGAAAAAGCGGGATATCAGGTTTCCCGTGCGGAAAGGGGGCGATGGGAAGTCTATTTCTCGAGCTTATAGCTTTGCTAATGGGTAATTAAGTTACGGTATACAGGTTTTATGTGCTCTTCTAGGTTTGTGTTAAAATCTATCGTCTAAGCTCCGACGGCAACAGATTAGTCCTTCTCAAATTTCGAGCCTAGCGCGAGAGACTCGCCGAACTGTCATCTAGGAACTACCACAACCTGCTGTGAACAGTATGTAGTGCAGAGCGGGCACGGCAGCTACACCATTGAGCAGAGCTCCGGCGTTACCATGGAGCAACTGCAACGGTGCAATCCCGCCCGGGACGCGGTTTGCGATAATCTCCTCATTGTCGACGCGTATCATATATGTGTCAGGTACATCAGCCACAACAAGCAGCGCACCAACGACAGTTTCGCCTCTGGCGCCGACCCTAAGCAGTAAGTTAAATTCACACTCCGTTAGCGGATCTCTGCCCATGTACTCAGAGAAGGTGTGCTAAAACCATCCGCATCGAACAGGAACCACGCCTGCCTATTATGTTGCGAATGGCATACTGCCGTCAGTGGCGGAACTGTAAAATTTCATGGCGATGAGAGTATATATTATTCTATCAACAGTAGAGAGGATTCCTCCTACTTATAGATAAGTCTCCCGTGATCTCCAGAACTCAATTACAGCCAATTTAGTATATGAATTGGATCTGCTCGTTATTAAGACCTCTGGCTAAAATAGCCCGCCTTCTAAAGTCTGAACGATTAACAGACTGATCGTCAGAGGCTAGATTATCGTATAATAATTATCGTATGATCAGAGATCTAGAATTTCACAGGAACGCAGCGCATCTTGGCGGCTCCCCGAGGCGCAACCCGCGGCTGCGGTATGTAACAGCTGCGGATATCTTCTACCGCGGATATAAATGGAGCGAGTGCTAGCGGCGAGGAAGCACCAGCCCGGAAAGCCGTTGAGGTTCGCGCCAATAAGCTCGAGGAATAGTCGGAGTCCATGCCGTGCTGGGGGGTGCACTTTGCCATAGATTGTGGAAGGGGGGCCCACGATATTAGTTGGTGTCTGCAAAGCCACGGCGCAAGAGGACGCAAAGGATTCTGTTCTGATGGTAGGCATTCACACGGCGCCCTGGGCTGGACCCACAACCTCGACGTCGACCTGTTGTTGAACTAAAGAGTGTGGTTGAAGACTTGATTCCTTTCCTCTGTTGAAGGTCAGAGGGAAGACTGCTAACCGTATTATATAGACCGTTGTTCCTCCCTCCTTTCATCTCTCGAAACCTCCGGCCCAGACCCGCCTGATATAGTGAATTAACGGCTTCAATTAGGCCCGGGGATAGCCCACAGCTAGGTCATTACCCACTACCTATACGCTACCATCCGTGCACGACAGAATAAGGAGGTATTGATGTTGGGTGGTGGAAGCTAACAGCTAGTGATAATTGTCTCAGAATCTGTTAAATGAAAAAGAGAGTGGATGAACCGGTTGATTTCTTCTTCTCGTAAAGGTTACAGAGAAGGCTAGTAACTAGTTTATATAGACAACCGTTGTTACTCCTTTCCTGTCAGGAATCCTTAACACCAGACCGGTATAGACTGATGAGCAGCTGTTATTATAGTGGATCCTTAGAGGACTGTTAGTCTCGTATCTTCAACAGAATGTGACCGCTCGGCGGCCACAGGGAAGGCGGAATATAAGCTTTATATACCTCTTAAGCTAGGAGGTCAATGCGAAACTCTAAGTTCATCAAGAACAAAGGATCTGAAGGGAAGGGTTGTTCACTCACTCCACATCTGCAATCTGCTCAGATTTCCCCACGAGCCTAACCAACGGCTTCATCAGACAGTCAAGAGATCCCCGTGATCTTGAACAACTCATAATATGGCGTCCGGCTGGTATTATCTCCGCCCCGATTCGGATTCGGATTCGGATGTCGAATACACACCTGTCACACTTCCCGATGGCCGGATGGCTTGTTACCGCCATCTCAGGATCATCTGCCATCGATGCTGCGTCGACTTCAGCTCCATGGAAGCACACGAGGTGTCTGACGACGACGACGAAGAACAAGCTATGAGGGATATGATTAGGGATATCATCGATGCGACCGAGGTCAGAAGCACGCCTCAGGCCCCCGTGGCTGGAACCCCGTCCAACACCACCCCTCCCCCTCCTGGGCCGTCGTCCATGGCACCGAGGCCGTGGGCGGGCCAAGCTACGCCCAGGCGCATGCTCCTGCCGGACGACGGACTCAAACGCGGCACCGGCCAAGTGATGCCCACCAGATTCGCCCCGCCCCGCCCTTCGACAACGCCTGCCTCCCTCTTCCCGGGCCGCCGGACCGACCTCAATTCCACCCGCTTCGTCCACCGCCACGACCCGGAGACGGTCCTCATCTACACCGACGGCGCCTGCCTCTCCAACGGGCAAGCCAACCCGCGGGCGGGATGGGCCTTTGTCTACGGACCGCCCGTGGCCGGCGGTCCCGGGAACCACGACGCGCGGGTCGTCTCCCAACGGCTCGAGTCCAGGGGGCCGTTTGGTGACGGCGCGGCGCAGACGAGCAACCGTGCGGAGATGCGCGCCGTCATCGCCGCCTTGCGTTTTCGGTACTGGCCAGGGGAGGGCTTCCGCACCGTGGTGGTGGCGACGGATAGCGAGTATGTAGTGGAAGGCGCCACTCGCTGGGTGAGGGGATGGGTGCGCAATGACTGGACCAAGAGGGATGGTGGGAAGGTGAAAAATAAGGATCTGTGGGAGTGTCTGCTGGGAGAGTTCGAACAGGCTGCGAATCGTGGGTTCAAGGTCAAGTTCTGGAGGATCCCGAGGGAGCGGAATGAGATTGCGGATGAGGCGGCGAAGGAGGCTGCATTACAGGAGGAGGTTGATGACTATGTGGATTCCCGAGGCGTTTGTGTATGAATGAGTATGCTGTGTCTGTGAGGGATGATAATTGTTCGAGGACTTTAACGACTGGCTTGGAAATGATGTTTGGTCGCAATTCATCTGGACTTGATTCGATCGGTAATGGGCAGGATACGTGAGAGAGTATGTTGCACGACACAAAGTATGAGGCCTCTACTGGCGCCAATGGTTTTGGCTGAAACTTGATCTATACTACAAATGATATCATAACTTTCTACCTCCAAGGCCAATGCGTCTAATGAGCAACCATTTATCGGAGTCTAATTCCGACCTGGGCGGTTTTGTCCCCTTCTCAACACTTACTCCTTCTGATGTTCGGCCCTGTTATCATCCACCGTATAATCAAACGGGTTCGAATTCAAGCCCTCCCGATCGCCCCTGTGCTCATGCAGCTCCTCCTTGTCACTCGCAAAGTTGACATCACTGCTCTCACCAGCGGTGATCGTATCACCCTCATCAGCGCCACTGGCTTTTCCCTTCTCCGCCTCGTCGGACTCATCATGCTCCTTCTTCGGTCCCGTGGGCGCAAATCGCGACCTGATGCGGATGCGTTCGCCGTACTTGTAGAAGGCGAAGGGGATCAAGGCGAGGAGCACGGCAACGCCGCCGACGAGCGAGCCGCCGCCGCCCACGCCGAGCGCCGTGAACATCTGGTTCGTGAAAAGAGGCGCCGCGGCGCCGCACGCAGAGCGGGCTACCGTGTTTCCGGCGATCGCGCTGGCGGCGTACATGAGATACGTGTCGACGAGGTCTGTCGTAGAGTTAGCATATTATTCCGCTCCCCCAAAAGAAAATCTTTGAAGACAAAAAAAAGAAAAAAGGAAAAGGGAAACATAGGAGCTTACAATTTACAAATGACACGAAGATGTTCAACATGGAGGCCGCAATGAAGACACCCGCTATCGTCGGGACTATCCAATGGACGTAGTTGTAGTTGGCCGACCAGGCAAACCAGAACATTGAAAGAGCAAGACATGGGCCGCCGAGCAGAGCGGTGCGCAACCTGTGCTCGGGCCTTCGCTCCTCACCGCGCTCGGTTCTTTTGGTTTGGTAACGTGTGTCCACGAGGATAATCAGCGCGCCGAGTACGGCGCCGATGATGAGGCCGATGAGAGGTAATTCGCCTACGCCGGCGTTCCAGCCGCGGCGTTCCTCGAAGACGATGGCTGTTCAGCAGGATTAGTATCCAACTTGGCGGCACGGGGGGAAAGATGTTGAGGCTCACGATAGATAGCGAAAAGCATGTACAGCAGCAGATAGACTACCGACATATAGATCGCACACAAAAAGCTGATTGGGTCCAGCAGGATGATCCACGGCCTTGTCAGCGCAACCTTATAGATGCTCACCAACGAGAGGTTGGAAGTCTCAATCGGCGCCTTGATGTCCTCATATCCGGGGATCTTCGCCTCCCTGATCCGTTTCGCCTTGTGATACAGAATCACGGGCGCATACGTCTCAGGAATCGTGAACAGGAAGAAGCTTGTAAACCCGCCCAGCATCAACAAGATGTAGAACCCCCACCTCCATGCCTCCGTGCCCTTGGTAAGCTGCAGGAAGCCAGAGATGATGGGTCCCAGAGCTGGACCGATCCACACCATCATCGAGAACCCAGCCATCGCGTTTCCGCGCTCCAGCGGCGGCCACAGGTCCGCCAACACGCCGGGGGCATTGCTCAAAGGCGCGGAGACGACCGTCCCCGTCAGGAAACGACCCACGAGCAGACTCCCGAAGTTGGGCGCGAAGGCGCACAAGAAGTTGAAGGCAATGTACGACGTGAACGTGATGTAGAAGATGGGCCGTCGGCCGTAGAACTCGCTCAGGGGCGCGAAAACAAGCGGCCCTGCGCAGTATCCCAGCAAGAAGACGGTGATGGTGAGCCCAGCGGCTTCGGAGGAGACCTGGAAGTACTCCTGGATGCTCGGGAGACAACCAGAGGGGCTTGCCGAGGCAAACATCCCGTTCACGACGAGCAGCACGGCACAGAGGGTGATGTAGGTCCGCCGTGCAACCGTCCAGTTCATGGGATTCTCAATGTCGTCTTCGTCAAATGTGAGGTGCCCATCGTCGTTGAGTGTTGGGGGATGGTCAGCATTGTGTTCTATCTTGCCACTGCGGTATGGTTTGGCTGTCGGCCGGGAGAGGATTCTTGCGATGCCAACCATGATGAGGTACAGCGGTGTTTTGGTGCGTGGGCTGCCTTCTGTGACTACGAGGCGTCGACGCGGGAAGATCTGTCACAGTAGGAGAACCAGTCCGAGGTGATCGGCTGGGGAAGGGGATGTTCTGCTTTTGCACAAGTTTGACATCCTGTAAAGACGTGGACAAATCCAAACACTGAACGAGTCATATTAGACAATACTACGCTGTCTCTTCCTTGATGAACTACGTTAATTGTCGCTATTCGGTCTTCGACAAAGGAGACCGCAAAGACCGAGAGAAGAGAGCACGGAGTTAACATGATTTATGTCCGTCTCAACGCTTATTGCGTTGTTTGGTGCCGGCACGTGGCAGCCCTGCCGACGTGCTGCGCATCGCGCATCGATGGTGTACACTACTCTACACTAGTTGCCATGTTTCCGAGTGGACCGCTGACTTCCGTGGACCACCCCTGCCCCCTTGATGAGCATCTGGAGCTTACATCACATCAGAGGAACCGCATCCTGCAATGACGAGGATGTCGTCTCCAAATCAAACTTGGGCACTCAGCCCAAGGCACGCCGCACGCCGCACGCCGCACTAGACGGACGACTGGTCCACAGCCACAACGGTAGCGAGGTCTGGAAGATGGATTATAGATTGGGGTAGCACAGCCGCATGCCCATGCCGTGAGGCAAGATGTCGGGATGTCTGTTGCGTCTGGTGCCACCATACCTAGTGGTAGTTGCCCAATAGTGTGACTGCGTGACGCAACCTTGCACGAGGCTCTGCCCGAGATGACCGGGGAGGGAAGACGTCACTGCAGGCATTAGACAAGGCTGCCGAAGAGGCACCGACTTGAATACCAAGTACGACAAGTAATACCCGACCCGACCCAACGGTACACTACGATACATAGGTACTTGTACACAGTACATAGGTACCTCTCAACGGGCTTATGGACAACAACAGCCATTGGGCATATTGATTCCATCAGCACAATTCTAGTATCGACTCAGTCTGGGAATGACCTTTCACAGGGTTCCACACCACCCGCAGAATATGTAGGCGGACCTCGTCGTCGGAATTCTTCCGTTTCTTTCCCTTGGTAGCCTCTATACATTCATCCTTGCCTATGCTGCTACACGCAACATTGCCGTCCGTATCACACAGCGCATTGACTACCTTCCCAACACCCATGTTATCCCCCCCCCCCTTTCGTCTCCACGATCTCCGGATCAACCCATCCCTCCGTATAGCTCCCGCCGAAGTCAATGATCCACGACTCGCCCGAGGAGTCAACTACGAAGTTATCACCCTTCGCATCTCCCCATATGTCGTTCTTGTGGAGGGTGTTCTTCATATCCGCCGCCTCTCTAGCTCATTTCGCATGCTGTTCCTGCGGGATAGAACTCCCGAATTTCTCGGTCAGAGGCGTCGGGCCCGGTATTAGCGTTTGCAGGAAGCCCATGAGAGAGTTCCCATCCCGATACACACGGAAGGTATACCGGAATCCCGATTTCAAAGATCTTACATAGCTCCACCCAACCGGATGTGAGCGACCGACTAGGTAGATATCCTGCGGAAGGATACTGATCTCACCGAAAGAACAAATACATACAAAGGAAGATGATACTATAAACTTGAGAACAATTTCTCATGCAGGTGTGTGTATTTTTGATTGCCCTCTTTGGAAACGTGCAGAAGTTTTCATGGAGTTCTTGAAAGCCATAAGCTGATCCATGGTTTTCACGAATATATGCACAAGCTAGCTGATGAAAAAAAAATCCAGACAAGACTCACCCACCAGCACCCCAGTCTAGGCATTGTCCTCCTCAGACTGTGTTATAAAATAGTCATGATTCTGTTGGGGACAATATACTATGATATGGTCTCAGATTCCTCAATGGATGGACTTGGCACTAGCTATTGTCTATAGCCTATTGTGCATTGTGCATTGTGCATTGTGCAAAAATCAAACTACTTTTTCGCCAGGGAATTGGCCAAGAAATCCAGCCAATGAAAAAAATCATGGACACGTTCTGATTTTTTCATAATAGCACCCAGCCGCCCAGCCGCCCAGCACCTGAGAATTTGGATACATAAGCTTGAGGGCCTCTTCAATTGATAAACCGCCAACTTCACCTTTCTCATTCTCTGTTCTGCTCTTCCGTTTGTGACAGAAACCTACGCCCTCGTCCGAATTTCACCATGTCGAATTTCACCATGTCGCAGCAAAAGAGCGCTAGTCCCGATACGGCTGGTGCCGACCAATCGGCAGCCAGGCCGAAGATGACGCTCGAAGCCTTGCGTGCCGAGTTCGCCGCCTGGCAGGAAAGCCAGGTCAAGAAGTACAACCCCAACACCAACTTCGCCAACGACATCACCAGCGCCGCCCGACCGAAGCGCATGTCTAAACTCGCCGGCGACCGCGTCTACCAAAGCTACAAGAGGAAGCGCTCCCGGGAGACTGCCGACGACGACCAAGGCCATGGGCGCGCCAAGCGCAAGCGCGACGACAAGATGCCCCAGCCCACTGGCACCGCCTCCTCCTCCTCCTCCTCCTCCTCCTCCCAGTACCATAACCTCGACCCGGAAACGGCCTTCCGCGAGTCCGTCCTCGATGCGCTGGCCGACCCACAGGGCGCTGCCTTCTGGCAGAGCGTGTACGGCGTGGATCTCAGCACCATCCCGCGCACCAAGATCAACGCGGTGACCGGCGAGACCGAGCGCACGACCGACGACGAGCGCGTCGCCTACGCGCGCCGGAAGATCTTCGAGTCGCAGAACGCCGGGCACGTCCAGGACCAGGAGCGACGGCGCAAGAAGATGGAGGAGGCCAGGCGGCGCAAGGCGGAGGAGACCCGGACGGCCGAGGAGGCGCGCAAGGAGCGCAGGCAGCGGAGACGGGCCGCCGAAGCGCATCGCCGCATGCAGGAGGAGATCGAGCGCTCGTTGCGCCGCGGCGAGGAACGGAAGCAGCGCGCGGGCCAGAAGGAGAAGTTCGACGAGTACAGCAGGCTGTGGAAGGATTGGGACGGAGACCAGCTCGCCATCCCCTGGCCGACCGTGAGTGGCGGACGCAAGGACATTACGGAGAGGGGCATCCGGTCGTTTTTCGTGCGTGGACTGGACCTCAAGGCTGTCGGTGTCGGAGAGTTCTTGGCGAGGCTCAAGGAGCAGCGTGTCCGGTGGCACCCGGACAAGATGCAGCAGAAGATGGGAGGGAAGGACAAGGTTGAGAAGGGCGTTATGGCAGACATCACCATGATTTTTCAGGTGATCGATACCCTGTATGATGATACGCGCAAGGCCAAATAGATGCCAGGGCGCAGGCTCGAGGACCCTTTTACGACACCAAGCTGGGAGGGCGGACAAGGGCGTTTCGGCGGACATCAGGATGATTTTAGATACCCAGTATACGGCATACTTGCAGGCGAGACAGGGAACAACGTTCCGAAGAGCTTCCTACCGTATCAGGTTGAGATACGTTGATGACCTATTATGGTGTCCTCGGTCGAGTGATGTGAAGATCCTGCAGGCATATTTACATTCCGAAACCTGTGGAATACCAATACCGGACTGCCTCCAATAGGACTACCTTCTGTAGGTTTTCTACCTTACTGTGGGATAATCTTCCTGTGGGATAGCCTGATGCGAAATATTTGAGCATACCTAGGTAGCTCACTTGACCCCAGAGAGCCCAAACCGTACGCGAGAATATTGCGTCCCTTGTCTTCTGCTTCGATCTAGACATAATGTCACTCGTCCCCAATATCTAGGCTGCTGATCATCTCTGTCAGTCCACAGACCACATTCTCATACACAGCCTGCTGCAGCCGTGGTTTAGACAAGTCGTCACCAAAAGCAAAATCACAATCCAGGCACTGCTTCGTCAAGTCCCTGTACCTCTTCCCCAGCATAGGAACCCTCTGAGCCAGGCGGCGCACTTTGACTACGTCGTCAAGACGCTCGATCCTCGACCAGGTACCGATCTGCAGCAGTACAGCTCCCAGACTCCAGAGCGTCAGATTTCGCACACCGTGAGTGAGTCGTGCGTTTTCAACGGCCTCTGTGTCACTACAATCCTCTATTTGGATCGTAGAGCCTTCATTGGAGGGCTTTTGAACAAAGTCCAGGCCCAGGTGAGCGGTCTGTAGGCAGCTTGATACGTCTTCTTCACTAGGACGGAAGAAGAACAAATCCTGCAGCGAGAAGTACTCTCTGAGCCACGGTGTTGAGTGGAACTTCAAGACGGCCATGACGAAATCGCGCGCCAGTTTGAGCTGGTCGACGAAGTTCACCGAAGTCTCGACCGGTTGGCTGAGGATCTCGCTCATCGAGACGCACATGGGCGGAGAAAGATTACCTGAGTCTCGGCCCCTGGCACTCCGAAAGAAGCTGTGTCGGAAGGTTTCATTGGCGAAGCCGTCGAGATAGCCGATACACTTTGACTCACGACACATGGTGTCCTTGTGATTGAACACAGCGCAAATGTCTTGAATATTCCTCAGATCGACAGACTGTGGGAGCTCCTTGGTAGCTACTGACGAGATTCCGTCTTCTCGTGTGTTGTCTCCAGCAAAGTGCACTTTGCGTCTCTTGCGCCGGCCATCAGGAGAGTCTGAAGCGGAATCCGGTGGTGTACTGAATCCGGACTCCATGAAGTCCACTGCCTGCGATTCGACGTTAAGTCTGACGCGCCCTAGTGGGGATAGGTCGAGGTTGCTAGACATCCACGTTAGTGTGCGGTATGGTAGAAGATGGAACTTGATGCGTACGGGTATGGTAGACGGTGACCATAGCAGGAGATGACCACCTCCATTTGGACGTTATGCGTTGCTGGAGTATTCAAGAGAAGTTTGACGTTATGCCGTACTTCTCCAGAGAATGCAGAGTCGAGCGATCTCAGCCACGCGGCAGCGAGGGCTTGATGGAAAGCTTTGGATGCCCTCCGGACCTTGCCAATTGAGCCATACTCTTGACCGAGAGGTTGTACCGCGCGAGTAGCCTGTGTCGGAACTGTGCAGGCGGTCGGCTCCTTGATCTCAGCTACTTGCTCTCGAAGGCGTCGCAAGTCGCCGTTGAGTTCTCGGAGACTCTTGATCTGTTCTTCGAACTTGGATTTGTTGAAAGTGATTTTGACCTGTTTGCGCAGGCGACGAACTGCTTCTTTCAAGGGCTCGTTCTGTAACGCACCAAGAGTTAGCGTGGTCTATGAGGCCGTAATCACACTTCTGTTGAACAATATTGAGATGATCCTTGGTGTACCTTGGAACACATTGCAACGATTTCGTCGAAGCAGCGGAGTTCAACTTGAAGATCTCTCAGGATCGACCCAATTTCTTCGATAATATCCTGGCAGGTGTCTAAACTGTTCCCAAGGGCAGTGCTGAGTCCAATTTGTAGCTCTTTGCTTTTCCACCTGGGATGCTCCGCATCATCGAGCATCAGTTCGATGTCGTCCTCATTTTGCTGAGCTCGACGAAGAAGCAAATGTATCTCATGCAAGAAGTTCTTCCGTTGACGGTCAACCCCCTTCAAGACTCGCCTCACTTCTCGAGAATAGTTGCAAAAAATCTTGTGCTTTTGATATATCAGTGATGATATCTTCAGGGCGGCGCCGGTCAGTTGCAATACACCGAGTGTGATGGAAAAGGGGTCCATGGTGAATGAATTGGAAAGGATAGGAAGACAACTTTCCGAGAGACTCGATGGCTTGTTCCAGTCATATCAGGCAGCAAAATTGAGAAAGACATGAATCCCCGTGAAGTTCAAAGTGTAAAAAGTGATTTAGGGAGTGCGACTTGAGACGCAGAGGGGCCATGGGTGGCGTATCCACCTGGCTCGGCCATCCATTGGGTGATACCTGAGCTGCATCGGCTGCATCAGTCGCATCAGTCGCTTCTTCTTCGGTTTCCTGTCAGCATCGGATGTCTGTCCGCTGCATGGTGCCCGAAGGGTTACTAGGCTGTGGCTATGCTGAAGGGCAAACCCCCTCTTCTCCGGTGATCCCTCCGACATCTTGCTCTCGTACTCTCAAATTTGTATGCTTGCATTCACAATCGCCGTCGAATTATTCCAGGACCAAACCTTGCGGACTACACTTGGAACATGAACTCGATGCGACCCCAAGATGCCTCGAACTCGGTGGCCATTGCGCAACAATATCTCAACGAAACGGATCCAAATCAAGGTGTTCTTGACGAGCGTAGTCATGTGGCCCAGATCTGTGCTGAGTGTCTGTTCCTCTTGAAGATGATCTTGAAGGCTCTCGGCACGCATCGAATACCTGCGTCGAAAGAGCAAAAGATGGCTAAAGTAAGCCTTCAGAGAAGTTACGGCCGTTTGAAAGTGTGGTCAGATGAGAACGGCATGTCGAAAGGAGGTGTCGATGAGATTCTTATAGGGTCTCAGGCTCTCCAACGCGATACACTCAAGCTTTTCACGAGCATCGGCCAAGCATTAACAGAGAGTATGTTGATCTTGGTCTCCCAGGCTACCCTGTAGTGCTGAGTGCTGTGGCCTTGTTCTAACTTCTTTAGGACTCTTCGATCTGCTAAACATCCCGACTGATGATGTTTGTGAAGAATCCATCGAAAGGATCAGGACTCTTACTGCAGATGCTGCCGATGCCAAGAGCGATGGGTCGTCTGAATCCGGTGGCTCAGCCTTCAGTCATGATTCTGTGAGGGAAGTTTTGGAGGACTTGCAAATGGACACGATGTGTCTCTTCGACCTTGAAGCCCTTTTCAGCAACCCAGTCATACCTACCAATACCGAGCCAGTCCGCACAGAGACGTGGGCAACCTGGAGCCCTTACCAGGCTTACAGCGATAAAATCAACACTAGGTTTCCCGAGGCGAATGTCGAATTAGTCAACCGACTTGGGAAGGCAAACTATGAGCGTTATCTGAGATGTCAAGAGGACAGAAACAACAACCAAGTGGCAAATCTCCCACCCGGGGCGTTACCAGCGGCTCATGATGGCGACGCTGCCAGCTCCAAGACCCGTGACTCTGGTATTGGCTCATCCCTTGCAACGACGACATCTTCCTATGCAGAGACCGTAATGTCTTATGGCGCGGATAAAGAACGAAGAGCCCGCATACCACCTCTACCACCACAAGCAAAAACCGGCCACCGCTTCGAGTGTATGGTCTGTGGGGAGAGTATCGCAATACGTACCAATAGCGCCTGGAAACAGCACATTTATGCGGACCTTGCGGACTTACCTCCAACACATGCCAACACCGAGGAATTCAAGCCCATCGAGCACCATTTGTACGAGTCTCAGTTCATATCACTCGAAACATTTCTCATGGGAATGGAAGAAAAGCTTCAGGGTGTCGAGAAGACACTGCAGGATCAGGATTTCAGGCCGGATATCCATGACTCTGTATGACAGGGATATAGGCCC